>JASDQU010738118.1:144450-168395 GCA_032191745.1 Picea mariana
TTACATTCGTTCACTCCTGTGCACTAAGCCATGGTATCGAGCTCCGCACCAGACAAAAGATTTGCATACTGAGCACCAGATCTTCCCTCCAAAACTAGTTCAAATGAACATAGCCCAAAATCCTATATCACAGCATTTGTACCTTCTACAAAATCATAGTCACACACATACATTCATTTTCACAAAGCAACTTTTTTCACACAGAACTACATTCACTTTTCCCCCTACAATACATTCCCCTTTATGTATACTTTACATGCCCTTACAATAAGGCCTTAACATGGGAAAACCCCATAGGCCGACATCCCATAAACCCGTTACAAAATCCTAGAGGACTCTTTATTGGGTCCACATAACCCTCAAAAATGGGTGAGATCCGTAATCTCAACTCCGCCTGGGTGTTCCTTCTTCGACCAACATGTCGAAGTCCAAAAGTAGGCCAAAGATGACCAAATTTTCCTCAAAACTTGGTCGAGGGTCAACATCCTCTATGGAAACCTCTTCACATACTTTATGTTTTAAGGTTAGGACAACATATTGGTCAAAATATAATTCTTCCCAAACTGATTCTTCATCCTTTGGTGCCCAATAACATAGATCCCATATATCTATTAGTTGATGTTTTCTACCTAAAAGAGTATGCTCATTATGTACCTCATGAGTGGTTGATTCTCCAAACAAATCACTCTCCAAGTCAAACATATTGAAACTATCATGAACACTCCTCTCCATAGTCTATGTTTCGGAATCAAAACAACACCCATTTAAACCAACATGATAGGTTGACTTGGATACTTCAACATGCTCTTCATATGAAAGTGCCTTAGTGGTATCAGCAATGTCATCATTTTCATCTACTCCACTAGTGTCATCAAGGAACCTGATAGTCAAACAAATCCCATTATATTGGTCTAAACTTGCAATCAAGGCTGTTGTTTTGTCTTTTACCTCATGTAATCACTCATCAATAGAAGTTGCATGCATGTCTAAGAGGTTATCCTAGGTTTTTTTTATACATTCCTAGTGTGACAAGGCATCTTCCCCATCAAAAGTTTCTTATGTGAATTCCTTTTCTTCATTATGCTCCTCATGAGCTAAGAAAGGCTTCAACTTTTCATTACACTAAGAAATCACTATTTCATCTAGGACCTACTTCACAAATAAAGATTTTTTATCACCCTTCAACATGTTAGCTGATAAGATAGAAGAAAGTGATTGGGGCACTTCGTCGCTTTCATTAACAATCAAGGTCATGATGGATTGCATGGTTGTAATTACATTGTTAGTGTGATATTTCCTAATAGTAGCAAAGAATTCATGAAACATTTTGAGAATTATATCATTCAAACCCATATCTATCATGATGTTACCAAATCTGAGTTTTGAAAATGTTTCAAGTACGGTAGCCTTCCTAGTAAATTGAGAACCCGTGACATCATCCAATCCTTGGAAACTATCCACCGACAGATGAAATATCTCTTTCATTGTGTTATCATTCTAAGGAGCTTTAGGTGCTGAAATTCTCATGATTTCACTCAAACATGAAATGACCATGAGTCTTATCTCTCTATCTGTGTGTCTCAACAACTTTTTATTACCTGAGGAAGTCATTGTTGGAATCATGGTTGCTTGTTTTACCTGAGGAGGTGATTGATTCACCATGTGAAAACAATCCTCAAGTTCCTCCAAGGTGTTGAAAAGAACATCTTTTGTCTGGAATAGGTATTGAAGTTTACCTCCTACATTAAAAAGTTTATTGACCAACTCATATTTACTCAAGGACAACATGATTTTGAATCCAACATGTTTTCAAGATGCACTACTCTGATACCACTGTAATAACCCTACTTGATTGGTTGATATAATATGTGTTTTTTGTTGTTTCACTTTGGTGATTTGTGGTTCAGTTGCTTCTTCAAACAGTTCACTGAAATACTTTAGTACCCTTGAGATAACCCCTTTGTACTTATTGTTGTTGTGATTTAGTGTATTGTTGGCTTATGACTTATGTCAAACACTTTGTCGGCATACTCATAAACCTCTATATATGATCCGAAAAGATCTTTTATATGACAATGGTTGAGTTATTAAGCATGTGTTAATTAACCAATTAGGAAGTTGAATGAAAGAGGAAAAATTATAGAAGAAACATCACATCCATATGCACATATACAGATATGAAAATAAAGCAAGAAGAACACCAAAGTGATAACAGAGTTCGGAAATCTCGCCTACATCTCTGGGCCTTTGTCTCAGTGGGTGAGGCTTTCTTATTTTTGTTCAAAGCTTTAAAATGGCATCATAGTAGTGCCAAAAGTTTACAAACTGATATGGTTTTGTTCTACCGTGTCTCTAGAACCCAACAAAAGAAATGGCATTGAAATCGAATGACCAGAGATCCTAGAAATGGCCCACAAAGGTGCGCTCCTCAATAGCTTCCCTGCATAAAAATGGCTTTGGCTTGGAAAATATTCAGCATAAACATGCTCTGAATGTCCCTTCATGGCTCCAAGAAGCCATGGTTTATATAGATTTGAAGTTGGTAACCATCTGCCAACTTCCCCCAAGATATGACATCAAAAAGGGCCCAATATCCCCCAATAATGGATTAAATCCCCTCAATTTGGCTAAAAAATCCATTTTGATTCATAAGATATGGTTTACAAACCCACTTCTACATATAATTAGGCCACGGCCCCTTTTTAGTTGGCTCTTGGTCGTATTAGGCACATCCATGTGGCCAAGTGCTAACACCTAGCATGCTAGCTCCCTGGATCTCTGCTCCTGGCCCCGTGGTGGTGGCCATGTGGCCATGTCCCCCAACTTCGCGCGCTATTTAGTTAAGCACCTAGGTGATAGGCCATTGGTTATGCCCTTGGTCAGAGGCTAGCCCACCCGATCGGGGCTAACCTCTGATCTCCCACACTATGGATGCAGTCCCGAGTCATATGGGATATGTATCGGAACCAAGGGCGGAGGTATGAACACGTGCCAAAATGGAATGGTGGTTGGTCCTATTGGGTGGACATATGGTATAGAATTCGGGGTTGGGGCTAGGCCCCAACCCTTTAGTTCCCTATATAAACAACTTGCAAACTTAAATATAAGTTTTTCCCATGGTTTAACAAGGACCACCACGAGGCGGGTTGGCTAGCATGATCTGCCCAAGACGTTAACCCGAAGTTGAGCTCGCGAGTTCAAAACCCTTGCGCTCCATAAATTTTTCCACCAACGAACCAATCCATGGGTGCCACGTGGCACCACGCCATTTTTCGAAAACATACTACGTGTCAACACATTATTCAACCACTTGTTTGCCACATGTACCTTCCATGCAAGAACCACGTGTTGTGCAGATTGTGCGAACCTGCCATGTCATCCATACGGACATGCCATGTGTCACCACTGCAAGGGTGACACGTGCCACCCCTTGATTGGTCCCATGTACCTGTCAACATCACTCGTCTGTACAACCAATCACCCTGCCATGTATCACCTCCAGAAGTTGCCATATCAACGTCGACTATGCCTTGCCACGTCAGTTGTATGGTCGTATGGCCTGTACAGTCATCTTCCATGTGGCACTGTACGGATCATACAACATCTATTTCATCCCATTCAAGTTGCGTTGGGTTTCTATTGATGAGGCCTACTCACATGTTTGTTTTGAATCCATTCTGGGAACTTTTATTTTTAGGCCTTACTGAGCCCCATCAAGCTCCTGGATCCAATTCTAGATCACACCTTCCCACTAAGGACCTTTTGGTCCCACAAAAGGTTATTGACCAGTCGTCAAGCTTGGGATAGTCCACCTGACTTGTTCCATGTCTTTGAACTCTGTCTTATGCACCTGTCTCATCAAGATCAACTGTAGCACAATCATGATAACTGACAGCATATTGTTAGCCATTTGTACCCTGACACATCTTACCTTGAAATTGACACATTTGTACCTTGTGCCTTTAGCATTGGGCATGGAGTCATCTAGATTTTACAACTGATCTTTTGTGAACCTGTAGTTTGCCTGTAGCCTGCTCTTCTTATTCATGAAATCAATCAACTCAAAATGACTACTTGCTCGTAAAACAATCTTATTCCCCTACTCCTACTCTAACTGGATATGGATTCAGGTTAGGTAAAGGTTGATTTCCATAACAACCATCCAAGAAATTTTAATACTGAAGAAATCTCATCTTTATCACTGATCAGTAAATGATGTCTGGAAAGTAACAACCGTAATAACAACTCTTTTCAGAAAGCATACTCGCCTGAAAACATGGGCGAGCTGAAGAAATCTAAAACGTTCAAGCTCTCTGAAAAGTATAACTCCATGAATACTGCCACCGGGTCTTTGAAGCCAAGATCAAAAAAATGTTGATCCATGGAGAACTCTTACTCAGCCATGACTATTTCTATGCTAGAAGACTTCTCATCCTTTTGTTCCCTTGAAATGAGATCTTGTCTATCAATCATAATAATTTTCTCTTCGGAAAAGTTCTTAGAAGATGATGATACATCAATGTTTAAGTCATGTGAATAAAAATCAACAGAAAATATATAATTTTTCATGAAATCATCAGCTATCATAGGCTCCACTTAACTTTCAAATTGATTATAGACTTCAGGCTCATATCTGTCTTTAGGCATTCTGCAAATATTGAAAAATCTGATTCACAATCTGAAATAAATTCACCTGTTTGTCGCTATTCCAAAACTGCCTCATAGTCATAATCTTCCTGCTTAAAATCTGAACTATGCTTCCATTATTGTTGTTGTCTCGAATCTGCTTCATACTCACTGTCTTTTTGAAAAAACTCTAGAGTATACTCACGGTCCTCTTGATGCTCATCCTGTGCATGCAGATCTTCAAAATATGCTTGCTCTCGAATCTTATTGCTAGCACAGATGTTCTCCTCCACCTCTTGAGCGTCTTCAAACAAGTTCCTTAACGATGAAGACTTCCTTTCTAGCAGGAGAAAGACAAGTTCATTATGTTGAGCCATAAGATAGTATGCCATGGCAGCAATCTCAGTAGGCCGAATCTCCAATGGCATGTCATAATATGTCTTATAGAACCTTCTGTTGAAAACAGTCAAAGATTCTTCCTTATCTCTCTTCAAAGTACAAAAATCATCAAGGTACTAATCAAGACATTTATTTTCACCCCAATGTTTTGAAAAAACATAATAAAAATCATTCCATGAACCGATTGAACCAGGTTCCAAAAGTCTAAACCATAAAGTAGCCTCTCCGGTTAGAGATTTAGAAAATAATCTCATAACAATATCTTCATGAACAATTTCCAAATTATCAACAAAATTTTCAAAAGCCTCTAAATGTTTTTCAGCTGAAATATGATTCTCTCCGGTAAAATGAGGAAGGTACTCAACAAAATATGGAGTATAAGGATGAAGATGAGTTGGTATCTTGAGAGGTTTAAACACCCTTTGTCTAATCTTAGACTGAAATTCTGTGGGCTGAAAACAAGGTTTAACGAGCTGATGACAAGGCTTGGGAGAAATAGGTGAAAGTAATGAAATCTGAGATGATTTAGATTCAAATTCATCATTCTCATGGTTACAAGGCTTATCAGTTTCAAGAGAGATTTGTATGCAAAGCTCATCTTTATGGATAGGCTGAGGGAAAGAAATAGGATCAACATCAACAACATAAGGAGGTTGCAAGCTTTCCTCTTCTAAATATGGATTTATAAAAGATGGTTGATAATCTTCGGAGTATACAAAACAGAGGATAATTTTTTTAACATGTGAAGGGAAAAGTATAAAGGAGTTGATAAAGAATAACAGCAGTTCGTAAAGTAAATTGATGAAATGGTACCTGGATTTTGAATTCAGCCTCTTCATCTTCTATCAGTCGGATCCTCCCCAGTGGAGTCTTGAACGTGGAGTCGCCAGGCAAATGATTACATTCAATTCTAATTTCTATCTCTTGTTTTCCATCAAGAAACAAATCTATGTCGTTCTCCCAGGGAAACTATGCTTTCACTTTCATATCCCCGGCAACGGCGCCATTTTGTTAACACTCCAAGAGTCTTTCCCTAACTATAAAGGGAATGAGCTTGGTAACTTAAATGTTTAATAATGTATGGGAAATGGGATCAAGTCAGATGACTAAATCAGACCTCACTCACTCAAGACATGCATAAACTCAACCAAATAAACAAGGCTTCTAACTATCATTGTTCAGAGGGTTTGTAATATAGGTGAAAAGATGAATAATTCTCACTATGTTGGCAGATTCATACATAAAACACTTACATATGAATGGCTAATCATAACAAGGAAAAGATACTTGCAATTCCAATTATCAATACAGAGATAGGATGACAACTATCTGGTATTAGGTAAATAGAATAAACATGAATAAAACATCCAAGTACAAGTATAGAAAAGAAAGGAAAATGTAGATTTGAACATGTAATTGCAAAAGAGATTCTATTAATTTGAAAAGAACATGAGAATATTGAGTAAAAAGTGTCTAAGAGTCCCTAAAGTTGAACCACAGTCTTCAGACTATCTTCCCCCCTTGGTGTATCAAAGGTCTCAGGCTTTATAGCCTTTTCATCACAATTTCAAGATCCTATAAAAATGGATCTGAAAATAACTAAAACTGAATATAATCAAAAAGTATATGAAAATTAAGATCACTGTAGGTCGAATTGACCCTCTTAGCATTATTTGGCAGTCTACAGGTGAAGATCATGGAACTCAAGATCTCTGTTTGACAGCTGGGTGATTTCTGTCAAGAAAAGAAATTCCATTTGGTTTCATTACCTTATCATATTCCTTCAAAACTTGATTAGGAAGATAATATGACTTATGATAATTATTATCTTTATTTTAAAACCATTCCCACATGTTTCCCCAATCAAAAAACGCGATCTAGCCAAAAATAGTAACTTTCTGCCCTGTTCTGTGCAGAAATTTCTGGAAATATGCCACTTAAATATTGCCCTATATATCTCAAATAAAAATATATGTGTACAAAATGGAAGAGGATTTTGTATATTTGTTTTTTTTGAGAAAAAACCTCTCTCCGTTCTTGGATATTTGTTTTCATTTACCTGGGATCTGCATTTAAAAAACATGTGTAAAATAGGGAAATTCTAAGATTCGAACATTAGGGCTCAAAGATGAATTCGATTCTCCCAATATATGACACCTGTAGGAAAAATGAGAGAGGTTATTGTTATTTGACATGTTATCAACAAAAACCTCTTCCCGTTTCTCAAAATGATCTTCCAGTCGCTCAAAATCATCATTTAAAAATGATGACTCAACCTAGTAAAAACGCAGAATTTATGTGCTTTCGGTGGCTAGGAGAGCCCCAGATTTTACGTTTAACCTACCGAAAGCTAGGCTTTCGGTGGCTTAGAAACCCTTTTGGAAAGGAGATTAGCCACCGAAACCTAAGTTTTGACTTTTTTGAAGAAAAAACGAAATCCAATGTTTTTCAAACTTTATTACAGACATAAGGCTCTCAAAAATGAACCTTAAAAAATTTAGAAAAGTATTTTTCAATGACCTCCTATCACATAAAATTAACAAATTTGACTAGTTTATTTTATGAGATAACAATACAAACCAATGAGACTTTAGATTCATCACCTGAATCTGATCCCAAGTCTGTGGGTCGCATTGTCACTGTAACTGTTTTCCTCCCCTTCTTTTCCTTGAACCAGTTCAGTCTCTTCTCGGGATGCAATTGCCAACAACTATCCTAATCATGACCCTCTTTCTTGCAATCATTGCAAGAGAGATTCTCTTCCTTTCTCGTCACTGCATTTTCCCTCTTGTCATGCCACTTCCTTTTTTCTCTTTCCTTGAAGACAATTCCCCTGATACGCCAACCCCTATTTTCCCTGCTTCAATGTATGTCGCTTGAACAGAAACCTCATAAAGATTAGTTAGTCCAAACATGAATACAGTATTTTGAATATGTGTAGGTAAACCTCCTATATACTTCATAAGTGTTTCTTGGGTATGTAAAGGAATATCTAACATCAATGCCATTTTACGAAATCCATCTGTGTATTCTTGCATTGTTTGTCCTTTTCTTAGTTTTAAAGCTTGTCATTCAATTAATGCTTTCTCTTTATAACCCAAAGGATATAATTGTTTTCTAAGTGCAGAAATGAAACCTTGCCATGATGGAAATACATTACTCACTTGTTGTGTGCCATTTTGCAACTTGCTTTTCCACCAGATGAGTGTTGTGCCTGCAAGTCTAAGTGATGCCAACTTTATCTGAGTTGCCTTATCCTTGATTTTTTGCACACTGCGATAAACCTCCATCTATCTGACCCAATTGCCGAGTCTCTCTGCATTAAATTCACCATCATATATAGGTAATTCAAATTTCACATCAAGTTTTAATAAAGGCATTTCATTCTTATGTTTATGAACATTATTCTTTGCATTGGATTTAGAACTTGAACTTGAAGAAGGAGGTGATGATGGAGGTGAAGGAGGAATTTGAGGAGGATCCTCTCCTTCTTCACTTTTTCCCTTTGAAGATTCACCAAGAACTAGTCTCTTTCATTCCAAGTAATCCTCATACAAAACCTTCATCGTCTCCGACATGGCAAAGAAAGTTTTTCGAAACTCTTTCTCATCCTGAGAAAGTCCCTCTTCTGATGCCATCTTCTCGCTTTGAGAAGTTCTCTTTCTCAATCCAATCAATGGATTCTCTTCAACAAGCTTGCCTTCACCACGATATAGATTTTCCCTGGCTAACATGAAAAAATCAAATACAAACGTCAACAGGCTTTGATACCACTTGATCCGAAAAGATCTTTTATACGACAATGGTTGAGTTATTAAGCATGTGTTAATTAACCAATTAGGAAGTTGAATGAAAGAGGAAAAATTATATAAGAAACATCACATCCATATGCACATATACATATCTGAAAATAAATAAAGAAGAACAGCAAACCATAGAACACCAAAGTGATAACGGAGTTTGGCAATCTCGCCTACGTCTTCGGGCCTTTGTCTTGGTGGATGAGGCTTTCTTATTTCTATTCAAAGCTTTAAAATGGCATCACAATAGTGCCAAAAGGTTACAAAATTGATATGGTCTCATTCTACCAGATCTCTAGAACCCAACAAAAGAAACGACACTGAAATCGGATTACCGAAGCTCCTAGAAATGGCCCGCAAAGGTGCGCTCCTCAATAGCTTCCCTACAAAAAAATGGCTTTGGCTTGGCAAATCTTCAGCATAAACCTGCTTCGAATTTCCCTTCATGGCTCCAAGAAGCCCTGGTTTATATAGATCTGAAGTTGGTAACCATCTCCCAAATCACCCCCAATATCTGGCCTCAAAAAGGGCCCAATATCCCCCAATAACAGATTAAAACCCCTCAATCTGGCTAAACAATCCAATTAAAATCATAAGATATGGTTTAAAAACCTACTTCTGCATACAATTAGGGCGCAAACCCTTTTTAGTTGGCCCCCAGTCGTATTAGGCACATCCATGTGGCCAGGCGCTAACACCTGGCACGCTAGCTCCCTAGATCTCTACTCCTGGTCCCATGGTGGTGGCCATGTGGCCCTGTCCCCCAATTTTGTGCACTATTTAGTTAATCACCTAGGTGATAAGTCGTTGGTTATGCCCCTGGTTGGTGGGCTAGCCTGACCGACAGGGGCTAACCCCTGATCTCCCACACTATGAATGGAGTCTCGGGTCATATGGGATATGTATCAGAACCGAAAGCGGACGTATGAATGCACACCAAAATGGAATGATGGTTGGTCCTATTGGGTGGACATATGGTATAGCATTCGAGGCTGGGGCTAAGCCCCAGCCCTTTAGTTCCCTGTATAAACAACTTGTAAACTTAAATATAAGTTTCACCCATGGTTTAACAAGGACCACCACAATGCGAGCTGGCTAGCTCAACCTGCCCAAGACATTAACCTGTAGTTGAGGTCGTGGGTTCAAAACCTGCACTCCATAAATTTTTCCACCAACGAACCAATCCATGGGTGCCACGTGGAAGCCAATGTCTGGGCCACATGGCACCACGCCATTTTCCAAAAACATGCCACGTGTCAACACAATATTTGACCACTTGTCTGCCACATGTACCTACCACACAAGCACGATGTGTCATATGGATTGTACGAATATTCCATGTCATCCATATAAGCGTGCCACATATCACCACTGCAAGGGTGACACTTGTCACTCCCTGATTGGTCCCATGTACCTACCCATGTCACTCGTCCGTATGCCCAACCACCCTGCCACATGTCACCTCCAAAAGCTACCACATCAGCGTCGATTGTACCTTGCCATGTCAATTGTACGGTCGTACGGCCTGTACAGTCAACTTCCACGTGGCACTGTACGAACTGTACAGTCATCATTTTTTTTGCCTGTTTGGCAAAATGAAGAGATCGCCATATCAAGAGCATACAACATCTGTTTGAGCCCATTCAAGTTGTGTTGGTTTCGTATTGATGAGATCTACGCACACATCCGTTTTGAATCCATTCTAAGAACATTTATTTTTAGGCCTTTCTGAGCCCCATCAAGCCCCTGGATCCAATTCTGGATCAATAGAACCCATTTTATTGGTTGTTGTAGTGTTTCAAGGGTATGTCTGGTTCATGACTTTTGCTAAATACTTTGGTTGTAGGTTCCAACCCAATGTAAAATACCTCTTATTGATGGTGTTATATTTCTAGTTTGGTTGCTAATATGTTTGTGGTGTTTGCATAGATTTTTGTGTTCAAAATAGAAATTAAGATGCATGCAATACATATAACAAAAAGAACATAAATAGATAATAACTCAAGCAATTCCTTGCAACATCAAGTAATTTGGCCAATCTGATTTTATTTATTAAGACTCCAATATAAATAATTATAACATCAAACAACTCACAAATATTGTTGGAAGTACATTGGCACTAGATGGCACACTTATTGTACGATGGTGAAAATGATTGGATCTATACTGGTTGTTAGAAACCCCCATGAGTTGTTTTCCAATATGACTCAACGCCCAAGAGAAACACAGTCTACTCAAATAGATTCAACCTCTAATATAAATCGACCTCTATAAGAAACTCGACCCCTCTCCAAAGGATATGTTGCCTTCTAAGAGAATCGGCCTTTTGTAATGTCCCCATTCTCGGATTCCTCTGCTCCACAGTCAGAGGCCACCTTGTGAGTTTATGTCAGCCTAGCCAAAGGATTAAATTGAGGTTAACATTGAGCTCAGGCAATTTGGAGGAGTTATATGGAGCCCAGGCTAGTCCATTCCCCGTATTTTATCATCAGGATCATTTCCGCACAATCTGCACTTGGTTACGTGGCGTTCCAAAACAATTCTGTAATTTTGGTTATTATTGGGCATAATTTAATTAAAAACACTAATTGTGTTATTAAAACCATATTATCTAAAGAGATACATGAGTGTAATAGCTCGTTGGAACCGGGACAAAAAGATCTAAAGGTTGGAATGATGAGAAAGGGATTTTCGACATTCAGGAATGTCTTAGAATCCAGTTAATCACTTTTCGGTATTAAAAGGGGGTTTAAAAAGGGTTATAAAGTGAATTTAATCTTCATGTGGATTGGGTGAAAGAGAGGAAAGATATAGAAGGTGCTCGGAGAAGTATAAAGGAAGGGTAGCACTTTACCTTTCCTCATTATGATCTGATCTCTTGTTTTGGAGTGCTCTTTGAGCCAAGGTTTTCGTTGGGGTTTTAGAAAAAATCTTCCACTCTTGGTTTGGTTTCAGTGGTGCAACATACACCCTAGCTAGACAAGAGGGGGATCCATCCAGGATTTCCATTGGAGCTTCAATTTGGGGGTTTTCTTTCAATTGGAGGTATATCATCTTGTGCAGAATATTTGTGAAACTTGTTGGAGGAGGTTGATCTCAAATTTTTCAAGTATCGGGAGGGTTTCAAGGAAGCATGATAGAAGAAACCCTCGCTGGTTGAACACGAGGGTATTGTGAGGCATCGCTTTTCACCCAGCCTCATCCCTCGAGTACCTCTGCAAACTAAAGTTGTCGAGATACTTTTGCATGGGTGGTCGGATCGTTGTCGTCGGTGTTGGAGCAGCTCGACGTCATCTCTAATGGGGGTTTGACGCTTGGATATCTCCAACATTAGTTTAGCACCAACTTTTTACGATACATTGGCATTACAACAAGTTTTATTGAGTTTTGTAGTGTTTTTATGATGTATGGCAGTTGTTGTAACAACCACTAGATATTGTGTTGTGTTCCAAATTTATCTGTAATAAAAATACTAAGGTTGTTTCTCATATATTATGTGCAATGTGTTTGATCATGATTAGTGTTAAATTGCATACAAATTGTTTGTAGGAATTTGTTATACACTTTACAAGACTATGAATCCATGTGATGCAACTGTTTGGCAAAATTACACAATTAAAAACACATCAATTGAACAACCAACCTTTAATATCATTGCAGATATTTATTGGGGATATTACAATGGTATCAAAACTGGTGATGTTTCCATGTTGTGATTGCATAAGAATTTTTTCCAAGAGGAATTCAAATATCCAAAAAAAAATTCCAAATTCTGCTTAGAAGGTTTCAGATCTGAACCTGAAGTGCACCGTCCTCTTTTTTCCCTAAAAACAATATGCAATTTTGTTTTCCCTTCTTTGGACAAGAAAAGTGCTTTGATGCATTAACAGGTTTCCAAGATCACCAGCTCTGATACCATTTAATATCCCCAATAGAGCTAGGTAGGTATTTTATGAATTTCTATTCAATTATGTTATTTCTCCACAAATATTTTTGCATTCATTCTACTAAAGACATTTAGTCAAACATATTGCAAGCATCCTAGATACACTTGGAATAGAAGAGAATCATGGAATATTTTGTTATGAATGGAGACTAAATACAAAAATTCAATGGATTTTATGGTAGCTGCAATACATCAATGGAAAACACACAATACAATCCAAAAACCCAGACTCATGCCATGGCCTCCTCAACAAATGAGATCAAACCCTCCAAGTGCCACAACCTCTCCAAGAAAATCGCTACAACCCAAAACTAAAAACAAACCCAAGATTAAGATCCAATGAAGATCTTAGATGGATCCTCCTCCTTGTTTAGCTAGGGTGGATAGTGTACCAGCAAAATTGAACCTACAGTGGAAGGGTTTTGCCCAAAACCCCAACGAAAATGTTGGCTACAAGATTACTCAATAAGATATCAAATCATAATAATGAAAAGTGAGGGGTTACCCTTCTTTTATACTTTTCCAACCCCTTCTAGATCCTTCCTTCATGCCTTCTAGAACTTCCCCTTTTGGACTAAATCAATTCTTCTAGGATTTTCCCCTTTTTGACTAAATCAAATATAACCCTTATTTTCCCTCCAAATTTCAATTTAAGATTAAAAGTCACTTTAATAATGGTTAAGTAACTTATCAATCTAAAGTTACTTTGTTTCCATAATGTCTTTTTAAAAACATAACATCTCCTAACTAAGTGACATTAAATGGCCCTCTTTTTTCTCTTTTTTCTCCCCTAACAAGCCACAAAAGTCCCTTCTACTACAAAACAGGGAAACCAAAAAATGGGGACATGATAGAGGATCATGAGCCACTTATGTTGAAGAGCCCACTAAATTCTCAAGTTTTAGATACAAAGGATATGGTTGAGCACATCACTTGTCAACCATGCCTGATCTAGAATTGGATCTCGAGACCAAAATCGGTCAAGGAAGGCCTAAAAATCAAAGTTCTCGGAATGGCTTCAAAACAGACTTGTGCGTAGGCCTTGTTGATACAAACCCAACGCAACTTGAACGGGCTCAAATGGACGTCATATGCTCAATATATCGTGATTTGTTCATTTGGCCAAATAGGCAAAAAAAATGATGATTGTACAGTCTGTACAGTTCCACGTGGTAGCTGACTGTATAGGTCATACGGTTGTACGGCTGACGTGGCAAGGTACAGTGGAAAGTTTGGTGTTTTGACAAGGTGTATGGATTGACACATGGCAGAGTGACTGGGTGTACGGACATATAACGTGTCGAACATGTGGACCAATCACGGAGTGACACGGGTCACCACTGTAAGGGTGACACGTGGCACTACCATACAACACGTGGCAGGGTACAGTTGGAGAATACACGTGGCAGATGTGGACAGCTGGACCAATGGGTGATTGACACTTGGCATCAGATTGGATGAATGGGAAGGTGCCACGTGGCCGAGACATGGGCTGCCACGTGGCACCCCATCATTGGCTTACTGTTGCAAAAGTATTGGACCCTATGAGGTTTGAAACCGTGACCTTGGGCATGGGGAGAAAGCGTCTTGGCAGGGTCGGGCTATCCAACCCACCCTCACTATGGGTCTTAACCATATATGGAGAAGTTTTTATTTAAAGTTGAGTGTTGGTTTAATTGGTGGAGGATTAGGCTAGGGCTAGGCTCCAACCCCCGGCACAACCCTCACCATATGCCTATGTAATAAGCATGTGTGTTATGTGTTGGCGCACGCAATGGTATAGCCTCTGATCATGAAGCCATTGCATGGGACTCAAACTTAAAACAGATAACGCGTGGTTTTATAGAATTAGAGCTCGGTCAGTCGAGCTAGCTCGCCGACCAAGGGCATGACCCAAGGCTGGAATATGGGGGCTAAAACCACATGGAGCTTATGGAGCTTGGGGCCTGGACACATGGCCATGCAATGCAACTAGGGGGGCGAGAAGTAATGGGACATCGCACTACCAGGTTAGCATGAGGCCACATGGGGCGTGCCAATAGGACCAGGGGCCAGTGAGTAAGGGGATTGCGCCCTAAAATTTGCATATAGTGGGTTATTTAACTTTATAATAGAGATTTAATTGGATTTTTGCGGCAGTTTTATGGGATTTTGGTCTTTTTTGGGTGATATTGGGCCCTTTTTTAGGCCAGATCTTAGGGGGACGTTGGGAGATGGTTACCAACTTCAGGCCTATAAAAACCAGAGGTTCTTGGAACCATGGGAAGAGGTTCAGAGCAGGTTTATGCTGAAGATTTGCCAAGCCAAAGCCATTTTATTGCAGGGAAGTTGTTGAGGAGAGCACCTTTGTGATCCATTTCTGGGAGCTCCGTTCATCTGATTTCAATGCCGTCAATTTTATTGGGTTCTATAGATCTAGTAGAACAAGACCAGATTAGTTTGTAACTTATTTGGCACTACTGTGATGTACTTTTAAAGCTTCAAACAGAAATAAGAAAGCCTCACCCACCGAGACAAAGGCCTGGAGACGTAGGCGAGACTGTCGAGCTTCGTTATCACTTTGGTGTTTTATGGTTTGATGTTCTCATGCTATTTTCAGATCTATACGTTGCTTTATGGCTATCATGTTTACTTTTTAATTCTTCCTCTTTCATTAGTTTCCTAAATGGTAATTTAACACATGAATAATAACTCAACCATTGTCGTTTAAAAGATATTTTCGGATCAAGTGGTATCAGAGCTAGTTGACATTTGGATTTGAGTTTTGCATGATTACCAGGGAAAAGATACATCGTGGTGAAGGAGATATTGTTGAAGAGAATCCATTGATTGGATTGAGAAAGAGAGCTTTTCAAAGCGAGAAGATGGCTTCGAAAGAGGGACTTTCTCAAGATGAGAAAGAATTTCGAAAAACTTTCTTTGCTATGTCAGAGATGATGAAGGTTTTGTATGAGGATTACTTGGAACTAAAGAGACCGAATCTGGGTGAATCTTCAAAGGGAAAAAGTGAAGAAGGAGAGGATCCTCCTTAAATTCCTCCTTCACCTCCATATTCACCTCCTTCTTCTCCTTCCTCTTCAAGTTCAAGTTCTAAATCCACTGCAAAGAAACATGTCCATAAACATAAGAATGAAATGCCTTTACTTAAACTTGATGTTAAATTCAAATTACCTATGTATGATGGTGAAGTCAATGTAGAAAGACTTGATAATTGGGTCAGACATATGAAGGTTTATTGCACTATGCAACAGATCAAGGATGAGGCCACTCAAATCAAATCGGCATCCCTTAGACTTGCAGGCACAACACTCATCCAGTGGCAAAAGAAGTTACAAAATGGCATGCAACAAGTGGGTAATGTATTTCCATCATGGCAAGTTTTTGTTTATGCACTTAGAAAGAAATTCTATCATTTGGGTTATAAAGAGAAAGCTTTAATTGAATGGCAAGCTCTTAAACTAAGAAAAGGAAAAATAGTGCAAGAATACACAGATGGCTTTTGTAAAATGGCATTGATGTTAGATATTCCTTTACATACCCAAGAAACTATTATGAAGTATATAGGAGGTTTACCTACACATATTCGAAATAGTGTATTCATGTTTGGACATACTAATCTTGATGAGGTTTATGTTAAATATACATACATTGAAGCAGGGAAAATAGGAGTTGGTGTATCGAGGGAATCATCTTCGAGGAAAGAGAACAAAAAGAAGTGGAATGGCAAGAAGGAAAATTCAGTGGCAAGAACGGAAGAGAAACCATCTTGCAAGCATTGCAAGAAAGAGGGGCATGATGAGGACCGTTGTTGGCAATTTCATCCCAATAAGAGACCGAAGTGGTTCAAAGAAAAGAAAGGGAGGCAAACAGTTGTAGCAACAACACGACCAACTAACTTGGAATCGGATTTAGGTGATGAATCAAAAGTCTTATTGGTTGGTTTGACAAGTAAAATTGGTGATGGATTTGATTCTAGAAGTAAATTCTTTCACATAAGGATTGTTATGAGGCATACTAAGGTCAACACATTGATATATAGTGGATCTCAATCTAACTTAATTTTAGAGGAATTGGTTAAACAGTTGGGATTAAACACACAGATGCATCATAAGCCTTACACACTTAAATGGATAAGCAACAATCATCAATTGCACATAACAAAGTAGTGCACATTAAAATTTACAAATTCATCTAAGTTTGTGGATGAGGTACCATGTGATGTGGTGCCACTCAGTGAATGTGGAATGGTCTTAGGCAGTCCTTGCTTGTATGATCGTAAAGAAATCTTCTACAGGGAAAAGAATCAATATCACTTAATCAAAGCAGGTCAAGAATATGTGGTTCATGCTCATCATTTAAAGGAAAATAAATCTCTTCAAACTATGGAACAATTAAAAAAGACAACTCAAGCAAGAAAAACACCTATAATTGTTTCAAATCAAGTAATAGATCTTAAGCAAGAACAGGATATGATTGTAGAATGGAAAATCAATCACACTTTGCTTCAAGATAAGCTAATGTCGTGCAAGTATTATAAACATATCAGCTCATTTGCAGTCATATTTTTTATGCTATCATTAGTAATGTTGTCAACATGGATGATAGTGGCTTCAGTAATATGTGAGAGGGTACAAATGGCTAACAATATGTTGTTAGTTATCATGATTGTTTTACAGTTGATCTTGATGAGACAGGTGCACAGGACAGAGTTTAAAGACAGGGAACAAGTCGGGTGGCCTATCCCGCACTTGATGACTAGTCAGTAACCTTTTGGGGACCAAAAGGTCTTTAGTGGGGAGGTGTGATCCAGAATTGGATCTTGGGACCAAAATGGGTCCAAGAAGGCCTAAAAATCAATTTCTCAGAATGGATTCAAAATGGACATGTACGTAGGCCTCGTCGATACGAACCCAACGCAACTTGAACGAGCTCAAACAAACATTGTATTCTCAATATATTGCGGTATGTTCATTTGGCCAAACATGCAAAAAAAATGATGATTGTACAGTCCGTACAGTGCCACGTGGTAGCTAACTGTATAGGTCATATGGTCGTATAGTTGATGTGGCAAGGTACAGGGGCAGGTTCAGTGTGCTAACTGTGCATACAAAATGACATGTGGTAGGGTGACTAGGCGTACAGACTGTTGACCTGTCGAACAGGTGGACCAATCAGGGAGTGATACATGTCACCATTGTAAGGGTGACATGTGGCACAACCATACAACACGTGGAACATGTGACAGGGTACAGTTGGAGCAGACACGTGGCAGATGTGGACAGCTGGACCAATGGGCGATTGACACTTGGCATTGGATTGGACGAATGGGAAGGTGCCACATGACCCAGACATGGGTTGCCACATGGCACCCCGTCATTAGCTTATTGTTGCAAAAGTATTGGACTCTATGAGGTTTGAACCTGCAACCTTGGGCATGGGGGGCAAGCATCTTGGAAAGGTCGAGCTAGCTAGGTCGTTGTCACTATGGGTCTTAACCATATATGGCTATTTTTTTATTTAAAGTTGAGTGTTGGTTTAATTGGTAGAGGATCGGGTTGGGGCTAGGCTCCAGCCCTCGACGCAACCCTCACCATATGCCTATGTAATATGCATGTGTGTTATGTGTTGGTGCACACAATGGTATAGCCCATGATCACAGAGTCATCGCATGGGACCCAGACTTAAAACGGATAATGCACAGTTTTATATCATTAGAGCCCAGTCGATCAGGCTAGCCCGTCGACCAAGGGCATGACCCAGGGATAGACTATGGTGGATAAAACCACATGGAGCACATGGAGCTTGGGGCTTGGACACATGGCCATGCAATGCGACCAGGGGGCTGAGAAGTAAGGGGCAAGCGCACTACTAGGTTAGCACAAAGCCACATGGGGTGCGCCAATAGGACCAGGGGCTAGTGAGTAAGGGGGTTGTGCCCTAATATTTGCATCTAGTGGGTTATTTAACTTTATAAAAGAGATTTAATTGGATTTTTGCAGCAGTTTTATGGGATTTTGGTCTTTTGGGGGGGATATTAGGCCCTTTTTTAGGCCAGATCTTGGGGGGAAGTTGGGAGATGATTACCAACTTCAGGCCTATAAAAACCAAAGGTTCTTGGAATCATGGGAGGAGGTTCAAAACAGGAGGTATATAGCAGGTTTATGTTGAATATTTTCCAAGCCAAAGCTATTTTTATGCAGGGAAGTTGTTGAGGAGAGCACCTTTGCAAGCCATTTCTGGGAGCTTTGTTCACCTGATTTCAGTGTCGTCAGTTTTGTTGGGTTCTAGAGATCTGGTAGAATAAGACCAGATCAGTTTATAACCTTTTTGGAACTAATGTGATGTACTTTTAAATATTCTAATAGGAATAAGATATCCTCACCCACTGAGACAAAGTCCCAGAGACGTTGGCGAGATTGTCGAACTTCGTTATCACTTTGGTGTTTTATGGTTTGTTGTTATCATGCTTATTTTTAGATCTATACATTTCTTTATGGCTGTCATGTTTACTTTTTAATTCTTCCTCTTTCATTATTTTCCTAAATGGTAATTTAACGAATGCACAATAACTCAACCATGTTGTTTAAAAGATCTTTTCAGATCAATGATACAAGGAAGTATATGCATCCATGGATTGGGTAGAAAACTATATAATAGACATGAGCATACTCTGGGATGTAGATTCAAGCAACTTCAGTAGAGTGGTGGGTAAAGTAGTGCCTCCAGGATATAGGATGGTATAGGATGATTGAGTGATTGGTGGCAATGTGAAGGGGTATTCTTTGGCACATGGTAGTGTACAGTGGAGTCGTGGGGTGTTTCCACCAGGGAGACCTCCTAACAACATCCTCGAGCACACCATTGAGTGGAGGTTGAATGGGATCGATGAGTGGATGGGTGAGCCTCATGGATTATCATATCCCTTGATAGAAGATCATCATCTTCGATATCATCATATGAGGGTTAGGGATCCGAATAGGAACAGATCTGCTTCCAGACTTCATTATGATCTCTTGGTCATACCCTTGGAATTGACCAATGAATTAGTCATTGTTCATTCTTTCAAGTAGTGGAAGAGGCATCTATTGTTGTTATTTGATGCCCTCATTAGACATAGCAGAACATGGGAGTTTCACCTGATTCAATTAAATGAGACAGGTGGAATTATGGCCATAGTCTTTCATTTAGGCCATATGATTAGTGCATAGAATGCACAATAGGAGATCCAGACTTTGTTGGATTGGTTCACGGATATTTCAGTAGGCATTGGGAGTGATGGAGTTCCAATTTGGTGATGGGATCTTAGAATTCATCAGAGTGATAGCTTGCTTCAGATGATGATTGACAAGGTCACATCAGTGATTGGTTTGCGTCATTATAGGAATGTTGTGAGAAGAGTTGTGAAGCTTTGGTGAGATAGACCAAGAATCAATTTGATTCACAATGAAATGCTTTGGTGAGACATGATCCAGGATAGTGAGTTCAGTCCTTGCAAGGATTTTAGCTTGGGAGTCCATGAGAAGAGAGCATGGCCTAAGTATAACACTGAGATGGCTATGATCAGGTGGGTGCAATTCCCACATGATGGTTCCTATCGAGGATTATCTTGGAACCTTAGGATTGAAGTGTTTAACAGCTCGGCAGCTGGTATAGATGAGATGGCCAGTGTTCACCTTCCAGAGTTTACTCTTGGAATGCATAGGATTGGTTTCTTGGAGGAGTGGTCGTCTAGGGAGTTGATCGAGTTTATGCAGCTTTTGATTTCCTAGCTTATCAGAGGCAGTCATATATATTCTTGCGTTAGGACCTTGCAAATCGGTGTTATGAGTAGAGGGTTCTTCACGTCATACAGACCAATTTGGGACCCTAATAACTTTATTACTTGTAGGCAGGTCTAAGAGAGGTTCACATGGAGGGAACCTACGAAGGAGTTTACGACTCGTCAATAGTATCGGTCAGGGCACACTCATCTATCAGGGTTGATGTAGTCCTTTCCCATTTATGAGCGAGAGTGGGAGAGTATGTTGAGCAATTTCATCACAGGTTTACCGAGGGTGTAGGGAGAATATAGTATGTGTGAAAATATTTACCAATCATCAGAGTTCACGCACTTTTCGATGATGTATTTGGAGTGTGTGCCAACAAAAATGATAGATCTATCGAGTGGGGAGATGTTTAGAGTCCGTGAATAATACATAGTCATTGCTAGTGATCGGAACAGACTTACTTTTTTGGTATTTGAGATCGATCATGGCAATGGATCTATAGGTCGTGACTATTCATGGTAGTAGGTCCAACCCTTCGATGTATTTTAGCTTGGAGTTCCAGGAGAGGAGAATGTAGGTTGGGCACGATGGTTGGACGATTATGATCAGGTTTGTGCAATGATAGCATGGTCATTCCTTTTTGATACTAGCTTGGGACCCTAGGATTTCAATACTAGACAGCTTAGCAACTAACACCGATGAAAGAGCTAGTTTTTTCTTCCATGAGATCAGTAACCCAGTAGAGAAGTTCTTTAAGGGGTTGATCGAGTTGTTGTGGGACCATGTTGCTCTACTTAGTGACAGTTTTTCGGAGGCCTCTCATATCCATACCTTGTTGGATCGTGCATTGACTGGAGGATACTTTACATCTTTCGGGGTTGTTTGGGACCCTGCCTTCATTTTCAGTTTTAGTCTAGCCCAGTCGATGGAGTTACAGGTTGGGATGGAATTGCTTCAGGAAAAGTAATATTTGTTAAGGGAGGACTATAATGTCCCCATTCTCGGATTCCTCTACTCTACAGTTAGAGGTGACCTTGTGCGTTTATGTCATCTTGGATAAAGGAGTAAAGTGAGGTTAACAGTGAGCTCAGGCAATTTGGAAGAGTTATATGGAGCCCAGGCTAGTCCATTCACCATTTTTTATCATCAGGATCATTTCCACACAGTCCTCTCTTGGTTCTGTGACGTTCCGACGATTTCCATAATTTTGGTTATGATTGGGCATAATTTAATTAAAAACACTAATTGTGTTATTGGGACCATATTTTCTTAAGGGATACATGAGTGTAATAGCGCGTTGGAACCGAGACGAAAATATATAAAGGTTGGAATTATGAGAAAGAGATTTCCGACATCAGAGAATGTCTTAGAAGCCAATTAATAACTTTATTGTATTAAAAAGGGCTTTAAAAAGGGTTATAAAGTGAATTTAATCTTCATGTGGATTTGGTCAAAGAGAAGAAAGATCTAGAAGGGGCTCAGACAAGTATAAAGGAAGGGTAGCACTTCACCTTTCCTCATTATGATTTGATCCCTTGTTTTGGAGTGCTCTTTAAAACAAGGTTTCCGTTGGGGTTTTGGAAAAAATATTCCACTGTTAGTTTTGTTTCGGTGATGCAACATCCACCCTAGCTATACAAGAGGGGGATTTTTAAGCCCTAGGCAAAGCCCCATGTTATGTATAAAAACCCTTATTAAGCCCCTTATTGAATTATTACATTTCTTGTATTATAATTGTATGTAGGCTCATGTTAAGCCCTAGACAAAGCCTCGTGTTATGTATAAAACCCCTTATTAAGCCCCTTATTGAATCAATACATTTCTTGTATTATAATTGTATGTAGGCTCTGAACCCCTTCATCGCACCCTTTCATTATAATTGTACCCTTTGTCTCCTATATATACACCAAGGAGAGCTAGTCTTAGGACAATCTTATCTCAAATCATATTGTGTTCTGAAGTGGATATATTGTAAAGTAGGTGTCCCCCTCAAATTGGACTATAATTTGTTGATTTGTTATCATTTTTAAGGCGTTGGATCATAACATTTGGTATCAGAGCTCATTGATCTTAGGGTTTTTCCTTCTACAAGAAAGTCATATTAGAATTTCTGCTATAAAAATTTTCTAGGATGATTCAGACTGTGAAAATCATATGTTATTTACATAAATTATCAAGGTATTTGTGGAAAAAAATCCATCTTCTGGGTCATCATACTTTCTTAGATACACCCTATGGAAGATAGGGTGTCTAACTAGTCCTATTAACTAATCTCAAACAAGTGTTCTGGTTAAAATAGACATATCTTCTTCAGGGAGGATCCAAATTGCAGGAGACCTATTTCATTGGAACATGGACAGTCTTAAGTATTTCTGGTACAATTTTCAGAATCATATATCAAATATTGTGTGTGTGGCACACTATACAAGTCTGCTCTCTTGGAAAGTCCAAAAATCACCAAGGTGTGGGGTCGTTACCATAACTTCCACTTGGAAGATCCAATTTTGATCAGACCTGTGGCATTGGAGAGAGGAAATAACAAAGGACTATATAAAAAAAAATTAGACTCAGAAGGGCTGAAAGTTTAGAGATACACCAGAAGGAAGGTCGGCCTAGAGGACAGACTCCAAATTAAGGGTTTGAAAGGTACGTAACTTGCAATTGTCATAACTTGCAATTGTCATAACTTTTTATTGGAAGATATGTTTTTGGTGATTCAAAGTTTGTGATAAAGAGTAAAAAGAGAAGTATTATTATTTTTATTCTACATGGGTCCAAAAAACATGGCAACACTAGCTAAACCTCTAGAAAGCTCAACCATGACTCAAGATGAAATCAGTGAGATTTATCGCTAGATGGAAATGAAGATCATTGAAAATAGAGAACAAATAATGGAGGAAATAGAAAACAAAATAAATGAGAATAAACATGAGATGAATAGGAAGATGGAGGACATGACAATTAAGATGGATGAAAATATGCAAAAATTGCATAATTCTTTGTCTTCCTTGACCTACCAGACTCTAGATGATAGAAACCCTAAAGGAGATATCAAAATGTCAGGAACCCATGAAGACAAAGGTAGTATTCATGTTGAACAACCTACTGATCATAATTAATTTTTAAGTGGATTTAACTTTAATGGTGGATTTAATTATGGTGGGGGTCCTAAATTCAACTTTTCCAAAATTTAATTAAAGAAGTTTGATGGTACATAGGTCTTTACCTAGGTGAACCAAGTAGAGAAATATTTTGAACTACATAATATTATGAATGATAAGAAAAGGACTCACATAGAAACCTTGAACTTTGAGATAAAACCATATCAATGGTATCAATGGATAGTGAAAAGGAAACCCCCTTTATATCACTACACTTGGGGTTTATTTACAAGAGACTTAGAAGCAT
>JASDQU010738119.1:0-42837 GCA_032191745.1 Picea mariana
TCAAATTTGTATTAGAAGGAATTCTTGTTTATTGGTTGTCATTAGCTCACATTCTAAAAGGGATGCTGGAAAAAATAAGAAGGAAGTGTTCTAGTTTTCCATGGACATGAAAGTGAGAAAAGGACAAGGTTCCTTTAGTAAAATGGAGCACATTGGAAAGACAAAAGGAGGTAGGTGGGTGGGCCCTAAAAAACATCCATCCCATTGGCCAAGCATTGGCGATTAAGAGTCTTTGGACAATGTTTGATTTAGAGGGGCAATGGGGAAGAGTGACGAAGGAAAATACATTGAACCCAATATTGTAGTAGGTTGGATAAGAAGAGAAATAAATTCATATAAAGGAGCATCGATGATCAAGAAATTTTATGGGTAAACTATTTTGGATATTCCATTGGAACAATTAATCATGACAGATATTGTATTATGTTGAAATATTTTACTATGCATGTTTATTTCCTTGGATCTCAGACTTATTATCATTATCTTGTTGCTCAAATTTATGAAAATAACTGAAATTTGAAAATGAAAGAACAAGCAATTGAACACACCATACACACAAATGAACACAAGAGGTATCCTAGAAAACTTAAAATAGGAGAAAACCCAGCTAGAAGGTGAGGCCCATGCTTAACTCTCTTTGCTTCAATTATGAAAATGCAAATACAAAGAAAGGGGCACTCACTATGGAGTCACCTTTGACACTATGGCATGAATGACTAATACATAATATTCTTCCTCCTTTATTAATGCTCTCAAATCCCACTCCTAGATTCTCTACACAACTATGAAACATGTACAATGCTAAAACAATGCTCGTATAGGGTTAGGGTTTTTGCATCCTCAACCCTCAATTAGTGATAAGGTTTTAGAACTTCTAGAATGTTATTGAAAGTCCACACATGGCTACCCCCACATGTGTGAGTAATGGGAGTTGACATGGCATCCACTCGATATCTTGGTGGTCAACAAGGTAGGTTAATTGTGGGAGGCATAACTTTCACATAAGAGCTCAGATTGAGGTTATTTTTGCACAGTTGGAAAGGTATCAATGCGTATAATAGCATAAAGTGGCTAAGAGATGTGATCACAAAGTTTTGACCCCAAAAATTGTTGTTTGAAGCCTTGAAATGGCTCTAGAAGGTTCCAGACCCAAAATTTCCAAACTAGGACATACCACTAAAATGGGCCCTACAAGCCAATTCCTCCAATTTTTCCACATAAAACGTAGCAAGATAGATGAAAAATTACATAATGATCCAATTCAGATCATACCTCCCTATTTAGGGATGCTTTTGGTGCCCAAAAGCTTTTACTAAATGAGGTGACAAAATTTTTCCTCTACCTTCTCCCTAGAGTACCATTTTGGCTTGCCTGGAAGTTGTCCTTTCAACCTGATATACTAAAGGCCATGTTGTCCTTGTCTCATAGTTATAGAATTCTTCTACAAAACTGCATGTTCTACCAACTGTGACTAAGATTCTGGTGCTAAGTCCTCTATGGTAGGTAGGACCTGCTCCTCGATTTCCTAATCCAACATGGAAGGCTCATGGAGATTAGATTTCCCACATTCACTACTGAGTAAATGTGCATATATGGGGGTAGACTGAGTTTGTAGGCATTAACACCCACCTTCTCCAATACCTTAAAAGGACCACACCGATGAGCCTTGATCTCCTTACTAAGACCATGTGCCCTTTCTTTGTTCATTTACAACCAAATTGTGTCTCCCACCTTGAATGTTTTCTTAGTTTTGTGTTGATCATGCCAGGCCTTATACTTTTCCCCTAACTTCTTCAACGTCTCTTGTACTTGCAAACATATCTACCTAATATTTTCTACAAATTTCTCAGCTTTCAATGCTTCTTCTATGATATCATCCCTCACTCCTATTGTTTCCCATGGACAACATCCAAGGGTGAAGGTGGAAAATACCCAAAATAAGTTTCAAAAGGGGACTTACTGGTAGAAGTATGGTCTGTTATGTTATAAGAGTGTTGAATTATAGATCATGTTTTTATCCCAGGTCTTTGGATGCTTTTGATTGTAACCCTTCAAAGTTTTAACCAAATCCCTCTTAACTACTTATATCTACCCATATGGTTGTGGATGGAATGTTGTATATCTCTTCAACTTGGTGTCCATCTTTTCCCAAAGTGTAGTCCAAAAGGCACTGAGAAATCTAGTATCCCTATTTGAGATGATACTCCTTGGTAACCCAAAGAGCACCCAAACTTGTTTAAAGAACATGTTTTCTACTTCATTTCTTTTAATGGTCTTTATACAAGACACAACAATGCACATCTTGTTGAACCTATCAACTACCACAAACAAATAGTCACATCTCTTCCTGGTTGTTCGAAAACCACCCATAAAATCCATGGAAATGCTTTCCTAGGGTCGAGTGGGTATAGATAAGGGATGGTATAACCATTTCTCTCTATTATTGGGCTCGTTGGTACAACGAAGTATGCATCCTCTAATATATTGAGCTACATATTCTTGCATTATGGGCCGATACACATACCTTTGTAAGTTGGCAATTGTCTTCCCAACACCAAAATGTCTTGCAACCTTGGAGGAGTGAGCCTCTCTGATAATTTGCAATCTTTCACCTCCAGAGACACAAAGCTTGTCTATCCTATAGAGCAATCTTTATTAATATGATAAGCGGTGTTACCATCACCTTATTCTACATGAATTTGGATGTATAGTTGCTAAAACACCTCTTTAAAGTCTGCATCTCCTATGCATGCCCCTTTGTATGCATCATGGGTAAAATGATCCACGTGCATAAGAGTTCCCTATGTTATAATATTGGATTTAAGTGGCCTTTAAATCATGTCTACCAACTTATTAGTGTTTCCCCTCTTATATCTGACGACTAGTTGAAACCACTACAAAACCCCATCCACTTGTAATGTATGGTTTGTTGAAGCTTACTCTAATGGTTTCCTTTCCCATTAAATAATGCTTCCACTTTTTAATAGATTGAACTAGGGCATAAAGTTCCTTATCATATGTCAGTTAGTTTAGTACTCCCCCGTGAAACATTTCAGAATGATAGCATACTAACCTACCTCACTGCATTAAGACCACTCCCATAGTATATCCACTTGCATTTGTCTCCACTTTGAAAGGCTTTTGCAAGTTAGGTAATGTAAGAATTGGTTTTCGACTAATATTCAATTTCATCTCATCGAAATATTTATGTTGATATTTCCCCACTAGAAACTCTTACCGCTAGTTGCTATGGCATGGAGTGGTGCAACTACCACTAAAAAGGATGCTATGAACTTCTGTAGGTGTCATGTCTCCCCAACAAAGCTCATAACTTTAGTGACACTAGTAGGAACTGACCACTTGAGGATGCATTGCATCTTGAGTTCCCCTCCACTAATTATGTACCCCAAATATGTCAATGAACTACCGAGCAAACTCACATTTCTTAAGGTTAGCCAACAAATAATGCTTTTTCAAAGTCTCTAACACCGACATGAGATGTGCGATGTTATCTTCCTAGGTTGAGCTATAAACCAATATGTCGTCTAATTACACTATTACAAATGAATATAAATAGGGATGCAATGCATCATACATCAATTAGATAAATGTAGCTGGTGCTTACATAAACCAAAGGCATGACCAACCATTCATATAGAACTTTCCTTGTCTTGAAGGCAATCTTCTAGGTGCCTTCTTCTTTAACATGTACTTAGCAGTATCCTGATTTGAGATCCATCTTGGTGAAGTATTTGGCATGCTGCAACTAGTCTAACGAATCATTGATCCTTAGCAAACTAGGGCACCAATTCCTGAGTGTGATCATGTTTAAAGCTCTGTAGTCAATACATATTCACCAACTCCCATCCTTCTTGGGTACTATATAGGTGACCCACAAGGTGAGGTGCTTGGTTAAATTACTCCATGCTCCAATAGCTATTGCAACTATTTCTTCACTTCATCTACTTCCATAATATATTATCTATACAAACCCATATTTGGCAATGGGGAGTCAAACAACAACTGTATCTCGTGTTCCACTTCCCTCTTAGGTGGTAACCCTTTAGGTTCTTAGAACACTCTTCTGTATGCTTGCAACAACTTCTCCAATTGTTGTCTCTACTCTTTAGTACATACCTCCAATGGTGCCTTTACTCTTATTGATTAATCACCTAGTTGATTCTCTCTTAAGAAAAACAATACATACTTCTTACTAGAACTGGTCAACTTTTTAGTTTGGTTGGCACTTACCAAAGATATCATGGATTTAACTTTGTGTGTGTTGATGATGTAAGACTTCCCATCCTTGATCAACTGGTATTGGTTTTCTCTCTACATGAAGACCATATCCCTAATATACATGTAGGGGCTTATAAAACACTACACCACACACGTAAAGGGGGGGCTACTGTTATAGGATAAATCGATAAATGCAGACATAAACTAATATCCCTAGATCCACATGGATCTAGAACAAAACAGGACATGACATGACGCTTTCCCTAAGTTACAATCATTGATCTAAGTGTAAAAGAAGGAATTGATGACTTACTTTTGAGATCACTTCCTTATATCTTTGTTGTTCTCGCTTCACTCCAATGCTCTCGTGAAACCAGATCTGCAATGACACAAACCAACCAAAGTGAAAGCAACTATGATAGATTCAATGAAAACTCGAACATGTGATCAAGGAGTCATGTAATAAAATGAGAATAATTTTATGGGAAAGAAACATGCCACTGTATTATATTGAATAAAAGTGGAAGATACAACCGAAATGCCTTGATGTCACAAGTTCCCTTTTAATGGTCCTTCATTCCAACACACACATATACTTGTTCTGAGACTTGCATGAAGATGATCTTCAAGAGCTTGATGGGCAAATGTATACCTGAAGTATCAACTGAAATAATATTCTTCACACAATCTCCAGCCTATTCTTCCAGCAATCCTTTGCTCATCTTTGCTTAACTGTGCTTAACCTTTTCCATGAGAAGCCCATTATTATATAGGAGAAGATGAAGTGGTTAAAGGGATGAGGATGATCCCACCAGATCAGAGAAGTTAGTAGGATCGTAACCATACGGATGCCACCTCACATTCCAAAAGATTCCCCTTCTAGAAACTTCTTGAACCTCTTTCCTCTTTTGGATTTCAAACGCCACCGCACCCTGCCTATATAGCAGCCTGCGGAAATCCCGCAGACCAGCTATAGAGCAGCCTGCGGAAATCATGGATTTCTGCACTGTACACTATGGGTAGCCTGTGACGTCCTTCTAAAAAGTAGTCTTGCAGAGGAGGAAAGAAGTCATTTTTCTCAGGCAAAAGATGATTTTGGGGGCTTGATTACATGCTTGTAAATCCATCATCAGAGTGACCAAAATAATGTGTAACAACTACATCTAACTCACTTCATCATTTAAATTTGCACTTACAGAAAATTTGATCTTACACTATTTTGTGACCTTGAGCTTTGCATCCTTTTTTATCCATCCCAATGGATATGGGCTAGGTGACCATGAACTTCAAACCCTAGGTTGTTGATTAGATCAATTGCTATAAGGTTGGCTTGTCAACTAGAATCAAATAGAGCATCCACCTTGATATTTTTGACCTAGATCATAATGTGGAAGAGTTTATTCATCTCCTTCTCTTCCTCATGATGAAGGCTACTTAGATTCACCTCATTTTGCATCGAAGTCTTGAAAACATTCTCATCCATATCCAAGCTACTCTCTACTAGGTTGCTTGAATTTGTGGCTAGTAGGTTCTTCTTCTTGGAATCCTTCTTATGATTCTTTGGATTCATCTTTGGATGTATCTTCCAACACCTATCTTCGGTGTGACCATTGATATTACAATGGTTGCAGTGGTTGTTTAGATCATTGCAATAGTGTGAAGTGGCTATAGTCTTCTTATCTTTTCATTTCCACTTCTTCTTCCCCTCCTTGGAAGCATCTCATTAGTTTTTCTATTTAGAACCACTTGATTGTACTTTCTTATGGCCCATGTTCTCCAAGTATTTTTTTTGTACATGGGCCTCATCAAAGGTCCTTGGTTTGAAGAGCATCACTTGCTTTCATAAATAGCTATGTAGACCCCCCTAGATACTTAAGGAGTACGTTTGGGTTCTTGGGAGAGATACCCAACATGATCACCATCTTTCTGAATTTGGTGGTGTTCTCTTGCACACTTTGCCCTTGCCTTTGCCTAAAGTGATGTCAATAGATCCATTGGTCCCCTAAATACTCAATAGGGTACAACTGGGACTTGATGAGGGTTTTAAAAAGCTCCCATTTAGTTACTTTGTGTACCACCCTCCAACCTAAGTGTCATGTGTCATGTAGATTTCCCACCAAGTTAGTGCATGGCCCTCTAGTTCCAGTCAAGCAAATGAAATGTTCTACTCTTCTGTAATGCACCTATGTACTGTTGTTATGATTTTTTTTCACTTATGTAGCAATTATATAATTTTTTTGTGTGTTGACTTTCATCAAACACTTAGGCTGTAGGTGCTCTCTCACTGCTTAGAACCCCCAAACTCACTATTGTGATATTTTTTTGTTTTATGGAGTGTTTATGGTTGGTTTCATGTGGTTTAAAGAGGGCAAAATAACTCCTTTAATATAGTAAGAATGTACATAACAAGAATAGGAAACTGACAACACATTCACAACTGATATGTTTAAGGAAAAACTCAACAAAAATATATTTTTTCCATTTCCAGTATATAAAGAGCCATAAGTACGTAAATATAACTCACATGCATGCATGAAATACTTCAATTAATAACATTTACTTGCTGGTAGAATGGACATGTCCAGATATCGTCCTCTATGGCGATGTTGTTGCTGCCAATGAAGTTGACCCACAAGATAAATCACCCTTTCTTTTCCAGAACTCGATTTAGGGAAGGAAAAAATCACTCCCAACCAAATATAAACTCATCCAAATTTGAAGAAGAGTAACAACCATAAGGAAACGTCTTTCCCTACTCAAAAATCTACCCATAGTGAAGTAATATTGCCACACTAGCAAGGATATAGTTCCCACACAACAATAACTCAGTCCATAGTAAGATAGTGCTGCCTCCCACAAATATATGCACCCAACAGTTAGAGAATGCACCCAGGATGAGGTGGTTCAAACCCTACATAGAGATCTCAGCTTTACTCAAACAAATCGTTCCTTGAATACCCCAAACTTAGCCGCCACTATTGAAAACTCAGTCATACATGAAGGAAAACTCACCCACAGAAAACAAATCCACTAATAATAAATCATAATAGGAAAATCTATATGATTCCCCCTCAATGACCAGCTAGGGTGGATAGTCTCACCACCGAAACCAATCTCCCAAAATGCTCTCTAGGGTTTCCATCCCAAAGATTCCAAAATCCACAAAGAGTTCTCTCAAAACAATTTTTGAAATGACAAGTGAATAATGAGAGAGGGCGCCCCTGTTTCTCTTTTTATTCTTTTATTGACCCTTTTTTCGCCATTTTTACCCATTTAATAAGTTAAGCGATTTTTCATTATCCCAATAGTCACTTAGGCACCTTTTTATTAATTATTCAATGTCATCTTTTAAAATTAAATTAGTTCCCGCTCCGATGACATTAAGTGAATTATTAATTCCATTTTTCCCCACCAACTGTAGCCTACGAGAATTACTTAGGCTATTTCGTCAATATTCCGAAGAACTCACTTGGAAAGGGACATTACAATCCTCTCTTCCCTAGATTGCTTGTCCTCAAGCAATTGCAAATTCAGATGTTGCAAGATCTGGTCTCTTTCCCTAGTGGCATCCTCTACTGATAAATATTTCCATTTAAAAAGGTACTCTTGAATTACCATGTTCCCTAACTTCCTCTCTCGAACCTCCAATACCTCCTCAAGAACCAATACTAGATGTCCCTCCTCATCCAACGTAGGTAAATCTGTCGAAGTAGGGACATATTGTCCCAAAGTCGTTTTGAGGCATGAGACATGAAACAAATTGTGAATTTTGCTTCCCTTCGACAACTCCAACTCATAAGCCACCTTTCCAACTCTTCAATCACCCCGTAGGGCCCATAAAACATGGCTTAAGATTCTTTGCACCAATTTTCTTTAGTGAAGACTGTCGGTATGGTTGTAGCCTCAAGAATACCAAGTCTCCCACCTCGAAATTTTGCTCAACCTTGTGCATGTATGCATAGATCTTTTGCTAATTCTGGGCCATCTGTAGATTGTCCTTAAGAGCTTTGAGTATGTGTTGGCTCTCTTGAATCCAGTTCTTGGATTTGGGAGCCCTGCTATCCCTGTATGCTAAGTCAATAAAAGAAGTATTATCATAACCATACAATGCTTGGAATGGTGTCATACCAATGGACATGTGATAAGTGGTGTTATAACAATGTTTCCCTAATTGCAACCACTTCACCCATGCCTTTTATTGGTTGGACATGTATTTACGTAGATATCCCTCGAGCCACTTGTCCATGATCTATGTCTATCCATTTGTTTGAGGGTGGTAATTAGTGTTGGGAGTCAACTCAATGCCAACTAACCTGAACAACTCCTACCAAAATGCACTAAGAAACATGTTGTCCTCGTCACTGACAATATATCTCGACAACCCATGGAGTCTAAATACTTCCCTGAAGAAAAACTCCACTACTTGTGTTGCCTTGTACTTGGAGGATATGAAAAAGAAATGTGCAGATTTGGTCAGCCGATTGACTACCACATATATACAGTCTCTACCTTACACCCTCGGTAACCCTGTGATGAAATCCATAGATATGCTCTCCCACTTCTACTCTAGGATGGGAAATGGTTGTAGTAATCTTGCAGAATGGATATGCTCTGACTTGTTCCACTGACAAGTCACGCACTCTCTAACATGCCTCAATACATTATCTTTGAGGCCCCTCCAAGTGAACCTCTCCCTGATCTACCTGTGAGTTTTAAAGTAACCCAGATGCCCCGCTAATGGTGCATCGTGCATGGCCTCCATGATATTTTCCTTCAGTGTAGATTTCGGTACTAAGTATATACGATCTTTGTAGTAGATGATAGCATCTACCACTTTGTATAGGTCATCCTGTACACCATGGTCCATCAACTCACAAGCGAATTTTTCTTGGAATACTCCACCAAGAGATGGGATTTCCAATCAGCTGAAATCTCTATAAGGGAGCATATCTCCGATTTCCTAGAGAGAGCATCAACAACTGCATTTTTCTTGCCTTTTACATACTCAATGTCGAAATCATAATCCTGTATTTTTCTAATCCATTTCCATTGCCTTTCATTGAATTCCTTTTTCCCCAAAAAGTGCCTCAAGCTATTGTGGTCAGTCTAAATCACAAATTTTCCACCTACCAAGTATTGTCTAAACTTCGCCAAGGCATGCATGATGGAGAGCATTTCCTTGTTGTAGATGGAGTAGAGTCTCTCTGACTTTGTAAGATTTATTCTCTCGTATGATATTGGATGCCTCTGCTACATCAAAATTTCTCCTATCCCCTCACCTAATGCATCACACTCAAGCACAAATGGCCGAGTGAAGTTAGGAAGTGCTAAAAATGGGCAGGTGCTCATCACTTCTTTCATCCTGTCGAATGTCCTCTTAGCCTCCCCGATCCACCTAAATACCCCTATATTTGTGAGGTATGTGAGTGGTGCAGCCAATTGTGAAAACCCCTTCACAAACTTTCTATAGTAGATGCAAATCACAAAGAACCCTCATAGGTGTGAGAGGTTTTTGGGTGGTGGCCAATCTAATATAACCTGTATCTTCCCCTTATGCACATGCACTCCCTGTGCACTGATCATGTGTCACAAGTATATGATATCTGTCATTCCAAACTCGCACTTTGACTTTTTGGCATATGGTGATTGTTCCTCCATAATGCTCATGATCTCCTCCAAATGTGCCAAGTGTTCCTCCCATGTCCAGTTGTATATTAGAAGGGCATCAAAGAATACCATTAGAAACTTCCTCAACAACTTCTTGAATACATGGTTCATGCAGGATTGAAAGGTGGTTGGTGCATTGGTCAGCTCAAATGGCATGACGAGAAACTCATAATGGCCATAATGGCATCGGAAAGTAGTCTTGGGAATATCTTTCTCTTTGACATTGATCTGGTGGTAGCCCGATCAAAGATCAATCTTTGAAAAATATACTGCCCCGTGTAGCTCATCGATCCTAGGTATAGGGTACTTGTTCTTGATTGTATTTTTAGTCAATGCCCTATAGTCAATTCACATATACATTATTCCATCCTTCTTCTTTACCAACACTACAGAAGAAGCAAACAAACTAGAACTCGACCTTATATGCCCCATCTCCAACAAATACTTAATAGCATTTTCAACCTCATCCTTGAGTTTATTCAAATGTTTATAGGGAGTGATGATCATAGGTTTGGCTCCCTCTTCCAATTCAATAGTGTGATCAAATCCTCTTTACGGTGGTCTACCTTGAGGTATATGCCCAAAAAATCGATCGTGTCTGCTCAACAATGTTTGTATGTCTGTATGATACTAATGGTTGTTGTCTAAAGGTTTCTCAGTAGTGATCAAGCACTTTGTTTCATAAGTGGCATCCCCATGTCTAAAAATATCGTCCATTCATTTAGCTGAGATGATCCTGGGAGCATCATTTGACATGCACCTCAAAACTATGTTCCTAGCATCTACTACTTTGAACTCCAACTCCATAGCTCGGTATTCCACCGAGTGTTTTCCAATGGAAAAAAGCCATTGGACCCCCAATATGACATTGTTGTCTTGCATCTCCGCTACATAGAAATCATCAATGATTGTGTAGTTGGATAAAACAATGTGTAACTATGGGATCTTCTATGTGCAAGGCATAATACGCCCACCAAGTACCAATACATCAAACCCCTCAGAATCCACTTTGGGAATGCCTCTTTTAGCCACCCAAGTTGAGTCTATAAAGTTGTGGGTTTCCCCACCATCAATCAATACTGTGACCCGATAGCCCTATAGTACACCACAGATATTGAAGGTGTGAAATCTGGGAACACTCGATAGAGTGTTGATGGCTCCAGTATTTACCTCCTCATGTGGTTTCTCCTCAGCTGATCTATCCTGCTCATCATCCTGTACTTGCTTTGCTTCTTCCTCCTCGTCACTATCTGATAACACCTTTATATAATGTGCCTTTCCCTTTCCCATACACCTGTGCCCAGGTTCCCAAGGGTCCTTGCAGTTGAAGCACATATTTGTTCTTCTCAAATCATTACGAGTTACCTCATCCAACTTATACTTACTCATTCCCTCCTCCTGAAAGGGATTCTTATCCTTGCCTTTCTGTGGAATGAAAGGTTTGGGGAACGTTTTTGCCTTTGGGACTGCATCCTCCATGTTCCATGTCTGACTATGGCATCGTGTAAGGTCTTAGGTTTGAATGCCTTTAACCAACGATGCAGTGGCTCGGATAAACCCTCCGTGAACAACATCACCAACCTCTGCTCAAATATATTTGTCACTGTGACTGCAAGTCTCTAAAAATCTATGATGTAAGCATTCAGTGTCCCAACCTGTTTGAGTTGTGCCAATTCCCTAAAGTGTATCTTTGGATCCCTTCTGTCAAACCTCTCCATCAACTTCTGTGTGAATTCCAGATAAGAGGTGATATTAGCATGCCCTAGAGTGACCAATCCATGGTACCACCACTCATGGGCCTCGCCATCCAAATTCAAAGTAGTGAATTTAATTGCTTCTGCCTTTGACATGGTGTTAAGATGGAAGTAGGTGTCCAACTTTTGAACCCACACTCTAGTTGTGGATTTGCCTGAAAGATCAAAGGAGGGAATGGTGACATTCCCAATCTTCCTCGTGAGATCAATGTTTTGTTGACCCTCATTGACCTCGCTTGGCATGTTCCTATACTTGATATTGCAGTAGTCTTGTAGTGACATGGCCGCCTGGAATCCTCTCCCATATCCCAGTACTCCCTCCAATAATCATCAAAGGTCTCATCTTGAATTTGTTGCCCCTAATTCCATTTTTGTTAGTTCCCCAAGAACTGTGGCATGAGAGGCATGTGAATTATTATACCAGTGGTCCTGGTGCCAACTTGTGCGGGAACATGATTGTCACTTCCCTCTGCATGGTTTCCATTATTTCCATTGGGACCCCCTTTACCATTGTTGACTCCATGGTGTCCACTAGTGCCTCCATTACCATTGTTACTCCCATGGTTATGGTTTGCCTGGTTAGTAGCAATCAACTCTGTCAAGAGTTGTGCCCATTTTTGTTTCCCATTGGCTAGAACCTCTAGGATTTGCAAAGCCATGTCTTCATTATTATCCCCCATGTCTTCTTCTTGTTCTGCCTCTGGTTGGTCTTCTTCTACTATCTCTTCTTGGTTAAAAAGCATTTCTTCCCCTAGTTGCCTTCTACTTTTGTAAGTGATATAACCTTCTTCGTCTCTTGGCCACATGGATTAGTTAATCCCCCTTATGCTGGCAGGACCGAGGCTCCGATACCACTGTAATGCACCTATGTACTTCGGCTACGATTTTTTTTCACTTATGTAGCAATTATATAATTTTTTTGTGTGTTAAATTTCGTTAAACACTTAGGTTGTAGGTGCTCTCTCACTGCTTACAACCCCCAAACTCACTGTTGTGATATTTGTTTGGTTTATGGAGTGTTTATGGTTGGTTTCGTGTGGTTTAAATAGTCCAAATTAACTCCTTTAATACAACAAGAATATGAAACCCACAACACATTCACAACTGATATGTTTAAGGAAAAACTCAACATAAATATATTTATTCCATTTCTAGTATACAAAGAGCCATAAATACATGAAGAGAACTCACAGGTATGCTTGAAATACTTCAGTTAATAACATTTACTTGCTGGTAGAATGGAGTTGTACAAAGATCGTCCTTTATGGCGTTGTTGTTGATGCCAATGAAGTCGACCCACAAGAGAAATCACCCTTTCTCTTCCAAAACTTAATTTAGGGAAGCAACAAATCGATCCCAACCAAATATAACCTCATCTGGATATGAAGAAGAGTAACAACCACAAGGAAACGTCTTTCCCTACTCAAAACTCTGCCCACAATAATGTAATATCGCCCCACTACAAAGGATATGGTTCCCACGCAACAATAACTCGGTCCATAGTAAGATAGCATTTCCTCCCACAAAGATATGTGCCCAACAGTTAAAGAATGTGCCTAGGATGAGGTGATTAGACCCCTACACAGACATTTCAACTTTTCTCAAACAAATCGTTCCCTGAATACCACAAACTCATCCCCCACTACTGAAAACTCAATCATACATGAGGGAAAACTCAGCCACATAAAATAATTCCACTAACAATGAAGCACAATAGGAAAATCTAGATGATTCCCCCTTAATGAGTAGATAGGGTGGATACTCTCACCACCGAAAACAATCTCCCAAAATGCTCTCTAGGGTTTTCGTTCCAAAGAGTAAAAAATCCACAAAGAGCTATTTCAAAACAATTTTTGAAAAGACAAGTGAATAATGAGAGAGGGTGACCCTCTTTCCCCTTTCTTTATGTCATTGACCCTTTTTCACCATTTTTACCCTTTTAATAAGTTAAGTGACGTTTCATTATCCCAATAGTCACTTAGGCGCCTTTTTATTAACTATTCAATGTTTTTTTTTGACAGAAGTGGTTATGTATTATATTAGAGAAATAGTGGCAGAACCATTGGAATAGGGCCAACAAACACCTGCTTCAAAGAGCTAGAATCCAAATAAGAGTATTGTATCCCCGAGATGCTAGACAAGGAAGCAATATGCATAACTAGTCTTAAACAACAAATTAAAGTCATAATTTGAAAACAGATTGCTAAGAGATTAAGACACATAGGCAGGGAACATTCTTTTAGCCTGGGAGTCGCAACCTCTGGAAAAGCAAGGGTGGGCCTTAGGGTTGGAGGACTTTCCGAACCTCATTGTTGACAAGAAGATCTCCCTTCTTGAGAAGGGTTGCCTTATTGGCTTCTCTATTGACTTCTGTGTTAAGAGATCTGAGGATGTGGAAAAACTCGATCTTTTGAAAGGAGCGAGAGAGAAGATGAATTCTCTTTACTAGATTGGTCGGCTTCAGGTTACTACTTTTGGGTGTAGTGATCATAGCTTGAATGAGCAGACGTGAGTCTCCAAAGACCATTGCTTCCGTGATTCCTTGAGATTTCATCTGAGCCAGACCTTGCCAGAGCGCATGAGCTTCTGACATGTTATTTGTATCATTACCAATGCTCCAGGCGTAATGCGTTTCAACAGTTCCCCCGGAATTATAGATAATCCCTCCCCCTTCGGCTGCCCTTGGATTACCTTTTGAGAATCCCTAGAAAAAGAGGGTGTACATTTTTCGATCTCTTCTCCACTTATCAAACTAATGCAGGTCCAATCTAATCTCCCAGTCTTCAAGAAGGGGAGCTTGAGATGGAACCAGAGCCTCCGCGAACTGGAATGATTTTAGCCATTCTACCTCCTCTGGAAGGAGAGGAACCTTGTTTTTGGGCAAGGATAGAGTTTGAAGATAGTCGCCCAAGAGGACTTGGTTTTTAACTACTACTTGAGCAACAAACGAGGATAAGTCTCTGAATATATGGGCGTTACATTCCAGCCAAAGATTCCACACAATAATTTTGGGAAGAGTCAGCTAGTAGTATCTGAGATTAGGCTTTTGAGACAGGGAGTGGGGAAAATTCATATCCCAAATGCTGAAAAGGGAGGCCATAGATCCCGATAGAATTATCTTGCTTAACCAAGGTCCGAGCACTAGAGCCCAGACTTCCTTAGCGAATGGGGAATACAGGAAGAGATGCTCTGATATGTCTTTATGAGAGCTATAGAGAGGGCACCGATAGGGGACAACACAACCTTTTTTTTTAACATTCTCGCTTGAAAGGATGCTACCATGAGCAAGAGTCCACACAAAAATGTGAACTTTAGGTAGGCTTTTAAAATGCCAAATTCGTTTCCAGACAACAGGATTAGGGGGAACATTTGGAACTTCAAAGAAGAGAAGATAACCTTGGGCTAAGGAGTATAAGCCTGATCTAGAGCCCCATTCTCTCATGTTTTTGGTGGTGGCAGCGATGGGCACATAGCCTTGAAGCGAGGAGAGGAGCCTATTCTTTTCATCCTCCTAAGGCCTCGAACAGTTTGGGAAATGTCAGTTGAGCTAGGATTCGTCGGCGCTCCAAGTGAAGATATCCTAGAGTGAAACAAGTCCTTGTTCCTGCGTCCAAGATCTGATATTGAGGAGGCTAGGTTCACTTGCAAGAGGGGGGTTCCCTAACACAGAGTCATTCCATATATTGATTTTATTTTTTTTGTTTGGTATCCAAGTTAATTATTCTCTGAATCGAGGGAGTGCGCGCTGGCAGACAACTAGAATTGGAGATCCTTTTTTAACTATCGTTTCCTTGTCCAAACATCTCTTCCAGGGGCCCAAAAAGTATTTCTTCCATAGGACCTTACTGCTCGAGGATAGTTTCCCTGCTATTAAATTCCAAAGGAATTTAGCCCTTAGTGCCAAGTTCTAAGTTTTAAGATCGCGCAAGTGGAAGCCTCCTTCCATTAGAGGTTTTTTGATCTTCTTCCAGCTGACTAGAGAGAATTTTTTCCCTCCATTTCTCTTACCCCCTTGCCAAAGGAAGTTTCTGAGAAGTTTGTCGAATGCCCACATGAATATTGTTGGTGCTAGTAGGAAAGAGCATTGATAGGTCGAGAGACTATTTAGAACATATTTGAGGAAGACTTCTTTCCCTACCAGATTGAGCCAAGAGGCCCTCCAAGAGATAATTTTGGCCTTTTCTTTTTCCAACGGTGGGCCTAGTTTCCAGCTTTTGGAGAAGCTTTGAGGATAGGGATTTCTAAATACTTGAAGAAATCCCATTGAGGTGTTCCCTCTATTTCTAAAGTTATGGAAATATCTGCAAGTTCTCTTGGACTTATATGCCAACTGAAAATATGACATTTCCTGTGATTTAATTTTCTCCCGGAGAGCTTACAGTAGTAGTCTAGTTCTGCTTTAAATTTGTGGGCTATAGTCGGTATGGCCCCGCCTAATAGGAGAGTGTCATCCACAAATTGAGCATGATTGGTGTCCTTTTTCCCATGAACCATCCAGATACCCATCAGATCCTAATCAATGCGACAGTGTTCCAATTGAAAACTAAGGACCACAACTTGAATGGCATAAAGCAATGGAGAAAGCGGGCACCCCTGTCGTAGGCCCCTAGAGAATTTGAAGAAGGACGTCGCTCGACCATTGATAAGAGGAGCGATCCAAGGCTCTCTTATACATGCTTTAACCCAACGAATGAATGAGGAATCAAAGCCAAAGCGCTACATAACCTGGAAAAGAAAGGCATGCCTAATTCTGTCCAAAGCATTAGCTAAATCAATTTTGATCACCATAACCTTTTTCTCGGTTGCCGAAACTAGAGTGGATGGCTTCTTGAACTAGAATAATGTTGTCTAATATTTTCGTTCCCTTGATGAAGCCTCCTTGGTTTTTTGGGATGAGCTTGGGGAGGATCCCTTTTAGCCTATTTGCCCTTATTTTAGTGATGACTTTATAACCTATATTGCATAAAGATATTGGTCTAAAACGTTCAAAAGTGGAGGCAACCTTTTCTTTTGGTAAGAGAGCTAGAAAATTTGAATTGGTGCTTCCCCCTATCTTGTTGTAGCATTGATATTTTAGCACCATTTTGTGGAGGTCTTTTTTGATAATATCCCAGCAGACTTTGAGAAACTGGGTTGTGAATCCATCTGGACCTGGGGCTTTATCATCTTCCATATTATCAAGAGCAGTCTTAATCTCCTCCAAGGAAACATGTTTGGTAAGCTGTTGGTTGTTGGTTATATGGACTTTTCTTGGGACCTGGGCGAAAAGGTCTCTTGGATCTAATGATTTTTCTTGGTTGTCTTCGGTATAAATTGAGACGAAATGCCAAACAACCTCTTCCTTAATTTTGTTAAAATTTGAGATGGGTTGGCCTTGTGCTTGGATTTCAGTGACTATTTTAAATTGATTCTTGGCTTCAACCTGTTTATGGAAGAAGGAGGTGTTCCGATCTCTGGCTTGAAACCAGAGACTTCTGGACTTTTTCCTTCAGTAATCCTCTTCCAATCTACAAGTCGTGTGAAGAAATTGATGCAAAGTTGCTTCCTTTTCTAGAAGTTCTCTAGTTATTGTCATTTCTTCCATATTGGATTGAAGGGTTTCGAGATTTTGCTGAGCTTCCAGATGGGTTTGCAAGGGGAATTTCTTCTCTTTTTCCCAGATGGATTTTTTAACCCTTCAGATCTTTTCTTCCCATACTAAAAAGGGGGAACTTATGATAGGGGTGTTCCATTGTTCTCATATTATTTCAATGAAACCATCCTGTTGGATCCAAAGAAGGATGAAGTGAAAAGGGATTGGGCTTGAGTTACCATCTTTCTTGATTTTGAGCAGGATGGGCTAGTGGTCCGACCCACCAAAAGGAATCATTTTGGAGAGAGGTCTCAATCCCAAAAGCATGAAGGAGATTTGAACCATAAATCTGTCTAATCTAGCAGCGATGTGGCCAGGGCCAATACGCTTGTTGGTCCAAGTGAAGTCCCAATAAATATAACCTCGGGTCAAAGAAGAAAGAAGAGAAGTATGATCAACCCCTCATGGCAGAGAAGCCTACTAAATAAGTAGCAAATACCACCAAAGAAAAGAAAACTCATAATCTCTCGCCAACAGCCAAAGATTCTGTCTCAGACGTAAGGGAAATTCAAAAGCCTCCACCCTCCTTTAGCTTTGAACATGAAATTCAAAAAATCAGAATTCCTGTGCCCATTTCAGAGCTGGTCAAACATGAAGATTTCAAAAGATCCCTCTCTAAGCTTTTGCAGCTTGAGCCATCTTACCATTCCACAGACTCAGTCAATCTCCAGGATGAAAAGCTAGCAGTCATCCTAGGCCCCATGGTAGAAGATAGAGATGATTCATAAACCCTTCTACATATCCCTAAATATACATGATAAGGTGTTGCATAATTGTCTAATGGATTCTGGGGCATCCCATAACCTCATGCCCAAAACAATCACGAAAGAGTTGGGACTGGAAGTCACAAAGGCTTATCATGATTTGTACTCCTTTGATTCAAGGAGAGTGCAATGTCTTGGTGTCATCAAAGATCTAGTAGTATCATTGTTTCAGCTGCCCATGAAGAGTGTGGTCATGGACATTGTGGTAGCTGATGTTCCTCCCAAGTTTGGCATGTTGCTGTCAAGATCTTGGATTAAAAATCTTGGAGGGACATTGGACCTCACATATTCCACCATTCCAGTATTTGGAGGCGAACACAAAAGATTGTATAGAGAAGCTCAGCTAGCCTACACTGTCAGTGATGAGGCAGACCCCACCAATAATCCCATCTTTGCCCTTGACACCGATTTGGGATCCATCTTGTTGCAGCTGACCAACACCCCTGAGCCTCCAACTACTTATGTGTGGAAAATTTTCTTTGATGGAGCTTCTTCTAAAGATGGTGCAGGTGCTGGAATAGTTTTTGTTTCCCCTGCTCAAGAAATCATATTTCTATCATACAAATTAGAGTTTGAAGCTACCAACAATGTGGCAGAGTATGAAGCTCTTACCTTGGGATTGAGAGCTGCAAAGGATATGGGAATAAAATAAATATCAGTGTTTGGTGATGCTGAGTTGATCATCCAGCAGGTCAGAAATATCTATCAGGCCAAGCATCCTCGACTGAGGAGTTACAGAAATGAAGCATGGGACCTCATTGACAGTTTCTTCTTAGCTTTTAATATTTCATTCATTCCTAGAGAGGAGAATACAATAGCTGATTCTTTGGTTGTTTCAACAAGAAATTTCAGAGTTCCTCTATTACCCAAACTCATATATGATATAAAAGTAAAATACAGGCCCTCCATACCTGACAATGTCAAGCATTGGAAGGCTTTTGAGGATGATCTTGAGATCAAGAGGTTCCTGGAGGCTGTTGAAGAATTTTGAGCACTACACATTGATCAAGACTAGAGTCAGGAGAAGACTCTCATGCAAATACTTTTCTCAACAAAATTGTTGATCATCATATTGTTCAGCTGCCCAACAATCATATTCCCAAGGGGTTGGTTCCTTTGGAAAGGTTATTTGACAGAAATGATGTGGCAGTAAAGGGCAATAGTCTAAGGGATGATGCCGATGTAGCTGAGTGCAATATTGGGAGAGAAAGGGATCCCAAGTTTGTCAAGCTATCAAGCAGCCTGTCAAAGGAGCATAGGGAAGAATACACTGAGCTATTAAAAGATTTTGCTGATGTGTTTGCCTGGACCTATGAAGACCTCATGACATATGACACAGCTGTCATTGAGCATAAGATCCCACTGAAAGAGGAGGCCAAGCCATTCAGGCAGAAACTAAGACAAATTAATCCTATGTTGTTGCATGTCATGGAAAGGGAGGTAAAGAAACTGTTGGATGCCCAAATCATTGTCCCTTTGAGATATTATGAATGGTTGGCCAACCTGGTCCCAATAATGAAGAAGAGTAGAGAGATCAGACTTTGTGTTGATTTCAGAAATCTAAACAGGAGCCCAAAGAAGGACAATTACCCTTTACCAAAGATGGAACACATATTGCAGAGGGTAACAGGGGCATCCAGAAGCTCAATGATCGATGGATTTTCTGGCTACAATCAGATCTTTGTTCTGCTTGAGGACAGGGAAAAAAAAACCTTCACCACTCCCTGGGGTACATTCATGTATGTCAAGATGCCCTTTGGATTGATGAATGCAGGGGCAACATTTCAACGAGCCATGTACATAGCCTTCATTGGGGAGAAAGATCAGTTTGTGGTGATCTATCTGGATGACATCACAGTCTTCTCTAGATCTGATAAAGAGCATTGTTGTCACTTGAGGAATGTTATCTCAAAGTGTAGGAGGTTTGGCCTTTCCTTAAACCCCAATAAATCTTTGTTTGCTATGAAGGAGGGGAAGTTGTTAAGCCATATAGTATCAACTGAGGGGCTCAAGATTGATCTAAGCAGGGTAGAGGCTATTCAAACCTTGTCGCTTCCTAGGTCCAGAAAAGAAGTCTAGGCTTTCCTGGGCAAGATTAACTTTCTGAGGAGGTTTGTCTCAAACTTTGCTGAGTTGGTGAAGCACATCACAACCATGCTCAGAAAGGGAAATGAAGTTAAATGGACTACTGAACCCAGGGAATCCTTTGTTCAAATAAAAAGGGGCATTGAATGAGGCACCTGTGCTGATCAGTCCTGATTATTTCAAGGATTTCCTGATTTTTTCTTTCGCTTCTTTTGACACAGTAGCAACGGTTTTATTGCAGAAAAATGAGGAAGGACGAGAGCAACCCATTTCCTTCTTCAGTAAGGCATTAAGAGATGCAGAAGTCAGGTATGAAATCATGGAGAAATAGGCTTATGCCTTGGTGAAGGCTCTCAAAATTTTCAGAGTCTATGTATTGCACTCAAAGGTGATTGCATATGTTCCTTCAGTTTCTGTGAAGGATATTCTCATACAGCCTGACATAGATGGGAGAAGGGGTAATTGGATTGCCAAGATCCTTGAGTTTGACCTGGAGATTTAGCCCACCAAGTTAGTTAAAGGGCAGGGTTTAGCCAAGCTGCTGGCTGAATCCAATTGCATAGGCTTGGGGGTTAACTTCATCAATGAATGCTTAGAAAATCAATAGGCTGAATTGTCTAATGGCAATCCTCAATATAGTCCTACACTAGCAGAGTGCACCTGGTATAGAGATATTGTATATTTTCTACTAGAATTAAAGCCACCTGATGAAATGGGGAAGAGTAAGGCAAGATATTTAAAGCTCAAAGCAGTCAAATATTGCCTTATTGACCGAGTCTTGTATTGGAGAGACCCTCTAGAGGTGTTTCTGAGGTGTCTGAACCCACATGAGGCCTAGAAAGTGACGTTTGATTTCCATAGAAGCCTATGTGGAGGACACCATTTTTGGAAAACCACAGCCCAAAAAATTCTCAGGGCTGGGTACTTCTGGCCCACCTTATTCACTGATGTCTGCAGAGAGGTCAGAGCCTGCATCAAATGCCAAAAATTCTCAGGAAAACAACAGCTCCAATCTCTGCCAAACAATGGGGGTTGGACTTCATTGGAGAGATTCATCCTGCTTCAAGTAGTCAACACAGGTGGATCTTAACTGCAACAGATTATTTCACCAAATGGATAGAGGCTATCCCCACCAGGAGTGCTTCTCATAAAGTAATCATTGGATTCTTGGAAGACATCATAGCAAGGTTTGGCTGCCCCAGCAGAATTGTCACTGAAAATGCTACCTCTTTCAGGTCTGAGCATCTGGTTAAGTTTTGTGAGCAGTTTGAGATTTCACTGATTCATTCCACCCCCTATTATCCTCAAGGAAATGGACTGGTAGAGTCTTCCAATAAAAGCCTGATCAAGCTCATTAAAATATTGTTGGAAGATAATAAGAAGGCCTGGGATTCAAAGCTCAAATTCGCTCTCTGGGTTGATCGAGTGACAACCAAGAGGTCTTTAGGCGCCTCCCCTTTTCAACGTGTTTATGGGATAGAAGTTGTGTTTCCCACTCAGTTGGCGCTACCTGTAGCCAAATTCTTTCAAGATTATGAAGGGGAGCCAAACCATATGATTAGAAGAATTTATCAACTAATGGAAGTGCAACAGACCAGAGAGAAAGTAATGGACAGAGCTCAGGATCATCAGCAGAAGATCAAGCAGGCCTTTGACAGGAAGGTCAGGAAAGAAAATTTCCAGTTGGGAGATCTGCTACTTAAATGGGATACACCCAGACAGGATAGAGGCAAACACAACAAGTTTGAAGCCCTCTGGATTGGGCCCTTCAAAATCTCTGAAGTATTTTTAAATAACACCTACAGGTTGTAGGACTTGGAAGGCGAGGAGGTTTTTAATCGCCCCGTGAATGGGCATTTCCTGAAGAAATGTTTTGTTTGAGCCTTAGACGGCTCCTTTGTTTTTGTAAATATTGTTTTTTGTTTGTGTTTGGTTTCAATAAGGGACTTTGTTTCGCAACAACAAGGCATTGAAGCTGGAAAAGGAGTTCTTGGCAGCTCGCAGGGGGCATTCCATCCCTCATGGAGCCTGTTGTTATTACCTAATGTTGTAAGGAGGATGTTTTCCTAGCGAGTGCCCCTCTTTGGCGGAAAAAATGACAAAAGAGGGTCAAAAACTCACTTTGCCTAAGTTTTGAGTGGGCGCATTGTTTTAAAGGGCACGTGGATCTAGGCGAACGAGGGTTGCGTGCCCAGATCTATGGTCAGAGTCCAGTTTCAGACCCCCCCCATTCTGCCTTTAACGAAGGGGGGGTCCAGAATTGGGCGCGCAGGTTTTCAACGATTGTGATTGAGGCACCTTGATCCATGACTACGGCTTGATCCCTAACCCCCCTTGCTATTCTGCCTTTAACAAGGGGGTGGGGGTCTAGAATGAGGCGGTTTTGCATGGGGCGCCCTTTTACCTCTTACCACTTCTTCCTCCGCTTATTGCCCTCGCCTCCTGGTGACATGTGTCCTCCACCTGTCTTCTGCTTTCCTCCGTGTCATGACCCTTCCCCTTCTTTCCCCTCATAGTCCGATGCATGTCCATCCTCCTCCAGGTCACTCCGTCATGGCTACGTTTTCTCCTCCCTGACTGATCTCTTTTCACTGCCTGTCTCCTCCACCTTCCATGTCATCTCCCCCTTGTGTCAACCTTTTTGTACCCCGTGCCACTCCACCTGTGTCCCATCCATATCCCCATGACACTTCTCATCTGGTGCCATAGCCTCTGTCCCTCCACCACCTAGTGCTTCCACCTCAGCTCCCCTCATCTCACCTTCACAGTGATTGGCGCCATCGCCCCCCCCTGTCAAATCCTTGTCCATGTTCACAACCCGGACCCTCCTTGTAGCAATCCAACTAAGCAGCGACAACCAAAGAAAGGTCGTTGCGTGGTCCAAGTGCAGAGTTGATTGGGCCTTACCTGATCCCGAGAAAGTAGTTATTGAGGTAGTTGACAATGGTTGAATGTTGTCTCCTACCATAAATAGAAATCCGGGAAAAGACAAGCGCAGAGGTGACTTTCAATCCTTTTTGACAAAGATCGCGTCCATCAGAAGACTGCATGGACAATCTGTCCAACGTCTGCATGCACAACCTAACAGAGAAGCTCCTCAACGTCAAGCATTGATGTCCTGACATGATGGTGTTTTAGGGAGTCCGAGCCAGTTCCAAGTTTATGAAGGCATTTTTGCCATTTTTGTATTTATCGATGGTAGAGCTAAGCTCCTGATTGTAAAGTTTATTGAGACCTCTGGTTCTTTGGTTATGTATGGTATTCTGAGACTTCTCATTTAATGACAATCAACTCCTTTCCATCTCTCTGTAGCTCATGTGTTAGAACGCCCAGGCATGGATGATCTAGTCAGGAGTAGTTTTGTCGTTGTGATGGAGGTTTGATCACAATGTCACTGCAACTAGTTTTAACTAGTTCCTCATGTTACCTCTCTTCTTTCTACACTAAGTAACTCGGGCATGGGATATCCAGTCGAGTTGTTATCATAGCATCGTGATGAAGGTTTGATCACCGTGTTGTTTTAGTGGTGACTTTCAAGTCATATCCTAGTGTCTGAAGCTCTGGTCCAAGATGAGCTTGCATCCAGAGCTTTTCCTTATTTTTTGTTCACCTACTCACCCTTTACTACACTTACTGATTGAAGTTAGATTCAAGACCTCACCTGTTCATGCATTTCTTGGTCCAATTTTCTGAGTTGAACGATATTGTTCTGAGTTTACTCCCATCTGATCACCCCTTAAATCAAACTGCGACATATAAACTGATGGGTATCATACTTACTCCTCGGTAGCACAATCCATAATTGATAGTGCCATGCAAATACCTAAAGACCCTCTTTATTGTTGTCCAATGCTCCTTCCCTGGTTTTGACATATACCTGCTCAAAACTCCCACTGCATGTGCAATGTCCGGTCTAGTACAGACCATTGCATACATAAAACTGCCAACTGCAATGACATACAGAACATGGGACATGTCCTCTTCTTCTTCTTATGTCTTGGGACACTCATCTGCAGATAAGTTTGCACCTATAGGAATAGGAATCTTGGCCGGTTTACTTCCATGCATATTAAACCTCTGCAATATCATTTCAACATATTTTCTCTGATTCAACCAGAGTTTCCTGTTTGCACGATCTCTTTTAATCTCTATTCCCATAATGAAGTTAGCAACATCGAGATCCTTCATGTCAAATTTGGAGGATAACTGCGATTTCACCTCCTTGATAACATCCATGTTATATCCTACCAACAACATGTCATCAACATACTACACTACATAAATGAAGTGATTACCATTCTGCTTGGAATATACACAGTGATCGACCCTGCTTCTCAAAAATCCCAATCCAAGGATGTATGTGTCAAAATTTTGGTACCACATCCTAGGTGATTGCTTCAGACCATATATTGACTTCTTTATCTTACAAACCAACTCTTTCTTTCCCTTCACTACAAATCCTTATGGATGCTTCATGTAGATTTCTTCTTCCGGATCCCCATGTAGGAATGTTGTCTTCACGTCCATCTGTTCCACTTCAAGATCAAAAGAAACAACAATAGATAAAAGAATTCTAATAGAAGTTAACTTGGCAACAGGGGAAAAAATCTCACCAAAGTCAATTCCCTCTTACTGGGAATAACCTTTTGCTACTAACCGAGATTTGTATTTCTCCACTTTCCTTCTACATTAAACTTCTTCTTAAACAACCATTTGCTACCAACATATTTTCTTCCACCTGAGAACGCAACTATATCCCATGCCTCATTATTATCCAAGTCATCCACTTCTTCAACCATGGATTTCTTCCAGAGTTTACTATCCTCTGAATTCACTGCTTCCCTGACAGTTATGGGATCATCATCAGTAATAGATAAAGCAGAATTAGAACGAAAATCAGGTGGACTATACCTTTTTGGTTGCCTTCTTTCCCTCACTAATCTCCTCAATACTGGGGTATGAGGTTCTTCATCTTCTGCTTCATCTTCTTTAGATGATTCATATTTTGCATCATCCAACTCAAACTCTATTTTCTTAGGTTCTTCTTGCCTTGGTAGGAATTCTTGTTTGAAAACATCTTTTACCTCTCTAAAAACAACATCTCGACTGTAAACAATCTTCTTTGTTTATAGGTTCCAAAGCTTATAACCTTTGTTGGCCCTTGACCTATTTTTGGACTTCGACAACCTGTCGAAGGAGGAGTGCAAGATGAAGCAGAGATTGCGGGATCTCGGCCCCTTTTTGGGATGTGGGAATATGTAACGGGAATGAGATGTCGGCCCATGGGTTTACCCATGTTTAGGCCTATTTTGTATGTATAAATAGATGTATAGGCAATGTAAGGAAGGGGACAAGAGAATGAAGGCATCTATATGATGTTAGTATGCAAGTAGGCTAAGTTCCAAGAGTTGGATCTGTGTGATCAAGAATTGTAAGGCTTTGTGCATACTGTGTGAGACTTGCAGAGATAAGTGCAAGTCATTGTAGCAAGATTATGGATAGCTTAGTGCTGGGACGCAAGGAAGAAGGATCTAGCGAGCTGCACAAATCTTCTGCCCTATGCAGAGTAAGGTTTTTGAGGCTCTGTGCTTGTAACTGATTGACTGAAGACAATAAAGAAGAAGAGTTGGTGGACGTAGCCCTAGGGTGGGGGTGAACCACGTAAACATTGTGTTACTCTGCCTTGTGTGATGTTTTGATGTGTTTATATGTTATTTGATAAGTGCTTTGATAGAGATAGATAAATCTGCTTATGCTTGGTGCTAATGATGTGTAATAATGCTAGATCTGATCTACATAAAGGTGCTTAGTGCTTGATCTACTAGATAGAACGTGCATGTTCATGATAAGGTGCTTAAATACATCAGATCTGAGTGAATTATGTGATGCTCTGTTCTATCTGCGTAGTAGTTATTGGTTGAATATTGATGAACTATTGATGCTAAGTGCTATGTTAAGTATTATAATCATAGATTTGTGTCCCAACTAAGGTTGCAGACACTTGAGTCCTGCAACCACCCCTGCCTCTACCTCGGGTGAGACTTCATCTGCTTTGCAGGTGTTGTCGAAAGGGTCGATAGTTAGGGTTTTGTTGGTGCTATGTTGTAGCGTTGAACCCTAGGTCTGCCCCTGTGCCAACAAATGGTTCTGTTGCCGAGACCTGAAACTGTGATTGCTAGGAACTAAGAAAGAAGAAGCTTTGTGCAAAGACCCGACCTGAAATTGTGAAAGCTCTGTGTGTAGATATGTAGCTCTGGTGCGCAGTACTCTACTTAGTTGTGAAGCTTGGTGCCAAGAAAAGAAGTGCGATATGAAGAAAAGAGGTAAGATCTGTAAGCTATGTGCTTTGATAAAGGTAAGAGTAGTAGAAAAGTTCTAGATCTGAAAGCTTTGTACTCTGTAAAAGTAAGATAAGTGGAAAATTTTTGTTTCTAAAGTATGGATCTAGGTATGCTTGATAGGTTCTATCCTAGCTTGAAAACTAGGGCACTAATAGATGAAAGAAGGCTTGATATGAGTAGATCTGATCAGAATAATGAAAGATATGTTATGCCTATGCATAGAAAGAATGTTTGGACTAACAAATGGATGTAGGATCCTAGAAAGATTTTTTTGCAGGTTAGCTACGATGATCCTAGTGCGCAGTACCGGAAAGGCTAGGGATCATTTAAAAGAAAGAGAGGATTAACCCTCTATTACATCTTCAGAAGACCGAGACATCTTGCTAAGGAATGCCCTGGGAAAAGACCTAGTTGTCTTTGTTGTATAACTATGGACCATGAAGTGTTGGATTGTGCTAGAATGATTGCTAAGCTGGAAGAAATGAATATGAGTAAAGAAAACCCTAAGGCAGATACAAAAATGGCAGAATCCCATAAAGAATAAGAGAAAGTATTGCTACAAATAAACGAAACCCTGAATGACCATCGACATGTCAGATTATCATAGATCTTCAAGGAAAAAGAATGCATTGAAGTAAGAATAGGAGACTTCGACATTGACCGCGTTCTAGATGAGGAAACATAGGTGAATATCATGACAGAGAGAACTTGGGAAGCTATAGGGAATCCTACTATGATTCCTTCATTAGGAGGAATAGGATTATTCAGAGGAAAACTGGTAAACCTGTGTGGGAAGCTTGCTCGTGTACCTATGAACGTTAATGGAACTTCGACAGAAGAAGATTTTGAGATTATTAAATTTATTGAAGACAATGCCCCGTTTACCATGTTACTAGGAAAACCTTGGATTAATAGAGATAAAGCCAGACGAAAGGAAGAAGAAGAATTTTTGGAGCAGAAGAAACAAGAGTTAAAAGAATTCATGACTAGAAGGATCACACACTTGATTGCAGAACAGAAGAACAGATCGAAGCTATTTAACACCAGAGACCCTGATGTCGAAGTTGTAAGAACCCTAGAAGACCAACATAAGACTAAAGTACCTATCCCAGATAAAGAAGAGGTATTGCCCCTGAATCATAGGAAAGAATTCCAACAACACGCATTGACTATGTTGAAAGAAGATAAGAATCATAATGGAAAAAGACATACCGAGACGAAGCTCACTGGAAAGAAGGCTAGAAAGCTAAGTAAGAAGAGGGATAAGATTGAAAAGTTACAGAAGGTTCTAAAGGGAACCTCACATAAGGAAAATTTGCAAAATTGGAGCTTCACCGGGATATCAGAACAACGACACATGGCACTTCGCCATGACAAAGCAATATAACCATTGGGGAATGTTATAACCGTTAGATCAATGCTCTGAATGGATAGAAATCCATTTATGGCCAGCCAGCTCGCCATTCGACCATTAAGACAGTGCCATAATGAACAAAATCGAGTTAATGAAGACCTCATACCCGTTGCAAGCGACCCATTGTCCAGTTACCTATTTATCCCACTGCGCCACGCACGAAGAACTCTTTTTCCAATTGAGAATTTGAGCCCACAGACTAAGTTGAGTTTATACCATGATCATCGTGCTTCTTCTCTCTCTCTCATTACTGTGTCTAAGCTACCCCCCAAACTTGAGATTGTTAACCCTGAGCGTGTATGTCAAACGAGTTGAGCGCTGCAGAAAGAGTTGTTAAGGAAGTTTTGATCGACCTAATGACTGAAAGAGTCATGTTGATGTCTATAAGTATACAAGCATCATCCACGAGAGGACTGCCAACCTCTCCATCAACTGCTTGAGCCAGAACATCCCGACCATTCGATGAGAAGCGAATTAAGCACAGGGATGCCTTCGCGAATGCTAAGTTGATTCCGAGCATATTAACCACCTATCCACCACCTCTGAGCGGTGCAATAAATCGAGACAGTGTACCCAGAGACTTCGAGTACGCCTTGGTCACTGCGTACCTCTCGAAGGGGATATGCGCAGTGCGAGCAGACCAAGATAAGATCGCAACATTGAAGTTTAGCAACTTCAACCTCAGAGATCGCAAAGTCTACAACATGTTAGCCCTGCATAAGTACTTGACTAAAACAAAAGGTAAGAATTCAAAGATCATCCCTCAACAATGGACTATGAACCTTGCGCAGTCCACCCTGTTGAACGTCATGAAGATTCCTCACTTCGAAAGACACCAAGAGGTGAATGCATGTGTCAAGTTGTTGTTGTCTTGTTACCATGGCGGATATTTATGGTTGAACCGTCGTAAAACAGTTGATCCGACGTTGATCCATCGGATCACAGGGTTAAGTACGCAAGGACCCGACCCACATGATTTCTATCCCAGAAAAGCCATGGACTGCGCTCTCGTTCAAAGGATCAAGGACATGTATGGCGATGTCGAGAAAGGAACGCGAGGCTACAAGGTAGCTTCTATCCAGAGTGGTGCAGTGTGCCTCGCCTGTCAGATGATTGTAGGGAAGTTAGTACGCAAGAACCGACCCACCCAAGTGACTGGTTTTGTAGTCGACCTCACAGGGAAGTGCGCAGAGGGCCTACAAATGAATTGGGTGAAGTACTTGGTAAACCCATTAGAACTCGACTACAGAGAAGCATAAGATGAAGGGTACGCATTCCACTTCAGCTGGCTATTGATCCTGATCGCTTTCATTGCCTAGGAGATGCCGAAAGGTGCGACCTTCTTGGACATCGAGCCATTTGAACTATTGGCCGCGAAGTTTAGTACATTGTGGTACTCAAGTGACATGAATAAGCAATGGCAGTCAAATGTCTCATTCCATACATACTACAACCAACTGAATCTAGCCGTACAGTCTGAGCCTTGCATGACGCTGAACACTTTACACAGGTTCAAGCCTTTGATGAAGTTCAACGCAGACCAACATTTCATTTATATCATAGCACGAGCCGACGAGCACAAGCATCAACTTCAATCCTATTATAAGCTAACAGAGGAGGACTTGGAGGAGATCATCAAGGACTGGTCGGCGAACCTCCTCATTCCAGCAGACCCTGTGGAGATATCCGATATAGATAGCCCAGAAACTGCGCAAGATACACCTGGGCTGGGCAAGACAAAGAAGATCAAAGAGGTCCATGATTTAGACAACACATCCATGAAGACCGCTTCCATCTCACCCGATCAAGGAGGTGATGATGTAGAGTTGAATGACACAGAGGTCGAGTAGCAGCAGGATGACGAGGATGATCCCCTGAAAAAGAGGAAAGGTTCACCTCCGAAACCTTCCTCTCGGAAGAAATCGAAGTCCACTATGACAAAGATGTAGACCGTCCTCACCTCTGATGACTTCGACTTCCTCGTAGGAGCCTTGAATGATGCTTCACTGGAGATAGCAAAGAAGCAAGAATCAAAGCAAGAGGAGATGTATGATCAAATCACGACTGAACTCCGAGGAGTACAACAAGCCCTACAATCCATCCGCGCAGTCTTCATTGCATCAGGAGAGCCAGAAGTGGGAGATGAGCCAGCTCAACTCCATCGAATAGCTAATACAGTTGAAGATCGCCTTCGACGAGCATAAGAGGAAACAATAAGAGCCACCCAAGCTTTGGTAAAAGTACAGGGAGTACTTGTAGAACAACTCTGAGCTACCCAATAGGAAAAGAGCGCTCTCCAAGCGAAGTTTGATGAAGAAAAGGCACAGCTGCAGCAAGGCAAGGAACAGTTGCTCGCCGAGCAACTCGAAGTGAAGGAAATGGTCAACAGAGCACTTCGCTCTGTGACTGTCGTAGAAGTAAAGGCAGAGGATCTAGTCATAAAGCAAGTAGCACAACTTGAAGAAGTGAACCAACAACTTCAACAATGCATAACAAATTTAGAGCTACGCACTATACCAGAGACTCCATAGGAGGTAAGAGACCAGCAAGAAGCCACTGCTCGCAACGTAGTTGATAGACTGAAGGCCCTTACCTTAGAATGCAAGCAATTCGCTGATTGCAGTGCCCAGACATATGAGAAACTTACCGAGAACCCAAAGTTGGAGGCATTGGAGTCGTAGCTCCAGGAAGCGAAGCAACACACAAAAACACTAAAGGTGCAGCTGAAGTCTCTATCAACCGTGGAGAGAATGAAGAGATCTCAAGAGCAACGAACCGTCCAACAACAAATCCATAATATCTAGAGCAGAGTTATGGAGATAACTCATAAACTCCAACCGGTACAATATAAGGCCTATCAGTTGTTTAAAGAGGTAGAAGGCCAGGGAGGAGAACTGGAGCAGGTTAGCACTGCAACAGAACAACGCCTGGAAGGACCTGTGAATGATGCATTCATTCAAGAATTTGTTGAAAAAGAGCGCGTAGCACAGTAGCAAGTCGAAGTAGTTCGAGCCAAGCTTGAAGCATTCAAAGCATAACTTCCTAAATCAGAGTGACTCGGGATAAGTCATTTGTGAGTGTTGGGGGCATGTTGGCCCTTGACCAATTTTTGTTGATATCTGGTCAAGTTTGACCTATTTTTGGATTTCGACAGCCTATTGAAGGAGGAGCGCAAGACGAAGCAGAGATCACGAGATCTCGGCCCCTTTTTGGGATGTGGGAATATGTAACAGGAATGGGATGTCGACCCATGGGTTTACCCATGTTTAGGCCTATTTTGTATGTATAAATAGATGTATAGGAAATGTAAATAAGGGGACAAGAGAACAAAGGCATCTATGTGATGTTAGTATGCAAGTAGGCTAAGGCCAAGAGTTGGATCTGTGTGATCAAGAATTGTAAGGATTTGTGCATACTGTGTGAGACTTATGGAGCTAAGTGCAAGTCATTGTAGCAAGATTGTGGAAGGCTTAGTGCTGGAACGTAAGGAAGAAGGATCTAGCGAGCTACGTAGATCTTCTTTTCTGTGTGAAGTAAGGTTTTTGAGGCTCTGTGCTTGTAACTGATTGAATGAAGACAATAAAGAAGAAGAGTTGGTGGACGTAGCCCCAGGATGGGGGTGAACCACGTAAACACTGTGTTACTCTACCTTGTGTGATGTTTTGATGCGTTTATATGTTATTTGTTAAGTGCTTTGATAGAGATAGATAAATCTGCTTATGCTTGGTACTAATGATGTGTAAGAATGCTAGATTTGATCTACATAAAGGTGCTTAGTGCTTGATCTTCTAGATAGAACGTGCCTGTTCATGATAAGGTGCTTAAATACATCATATCTGAGTGAATGATGCGATGCTCTGTTCTTTCTACGCAATAGTTATTGGTTGAATATTGATGAACTATTGATGCTAAGTGCTCAATTAAGTATTATAATCACAGATCTATGTCCCAGTTAAGGTTGCAGACACTTGAGTCCTTCAACCGCCCCTGCCTCTACCTCGGGTGAGACTTCATCTGCTTCACAGGTGTTGCCGAAAGGGCTAGTAGTTAGGGTTTTGTTGGTGCATTGTTGTAGCGTTGAACCCTGGGTCTGCCCCTGTGCCTTCTTTCCCTCACTGATCTCCTCAATACTGAGGTATGACGTTCTTCATCTTCTGCTTCATCTTCTTTAGATGATTCATATTTTTCATCATCCAATTCAAGCTCTATTTTCTTAGGTTATTCTTACCTTGGTAGGAATTCCTGTTTGAAAACATCTTTTACCTCTCTGAAAACAACATCTCGACTGTAAACAGTCTTCTTAGTTTCTAGGTTCCAAAGCTTATAACCTTTCACACCATCTTTATAACCCATAAAGATACACTTTTCATCTTTATTATCCAGCTTAATCATATTTTCCTTTGGAACATGTACATAAGCATCACAACCAAACACTCTGAGATATTCAAGAGAGGGTGTCTTACCAATCCATACCTCGTGTGGATTTTTATCATCCAGCGCTGATGAGGGTGATTGATTGACCAGGTAACATATTCTACCCACTGCCTCTGCCCATAATTCTTGTCCTAACGCGACACCACTAAGCATGCTCCTTGATTTTTCCATCAGTGTCGTGTTCATCCTTTTTGCAACTCCATTCTGTTGAGGTGTGTATGGAGTAGTCTTCTGCCTTGCTATACCACACTTCTTACAGAATTCTTCAAAGTCATTTCCATAGAATTCTCCACCATTATCTGTCCTCAATACCTTTATTTTCTTCTCTGTCTGATTTTCTACCAGAGCCTTAAACTCTTTAAATTTATCAAATACCTCAGATTTAATTCTAAGAAATTAAATCCATGTGTTCCTTGAGAAATCATCTATGAATGAAACATAATACACATATTTACCTAGTGATGGAACATGCACAGGTCCAAACACAACATTGTGTATCAACTCTAAGATCCCCTTTGCTCTTGTAGCACTAGATGGGAATCTTACTCGATTTTGTTTACCATATATGCAATGTTTACAAAAATCAAAATCCAGAGTGCAATTAGACATACCTTCAACCATACCTTTACCATGTAGTGTTCGAAGGCCCTTTTCTCCAATATGCCCCAGTCTTTGATGCCACATCATGGTATTCTTTCCAGGGACAATATTGGTCTTGTCTTGTTCATTTGTCTTCTCAGGGACAACATAACTGTTACACCCATTAGTATAAGTGCTTCCCAACAACTTGTACACAGTTCCACATTGAACTCCCCTCATCAACACCATTTCTACTCGTACCATCTTGCAAGTGCCCTTTCCCAATACAATATCCACTCTTGCATCATCCAACTTGCTTACAGATATTATGCTCCTGGCTAGTTTTGGAATGTGCAGAACCCCAGGGAGAGTTCCAAATCCTTCCATATTTTAGCAACAACTTAACCCTTCCACGTCCCATGATTTTGGCTCTTGAGTCATCTCCTGAGAATACATCACCACCATCATATTTTTCATACTCACAGAACCACTCTCTGTGAGGAGTCATATGGTATTACGCACCTGAGTCGATCAACCGTACATCACAGTCTGCATGTGTACCTATATATTCCATGTAAACATCACCTCCTCCTTCAGTGGAGGTTTTCACCTCTGTGGAAGAGGTACTATCAGATCCCTTTGGTTTATCAACCTTTTTAGACTTGCAATCTTTCTTATAATGCCCTATTTTACCACACTTACGACATTTCCTCAAAGATTTTCCTGGAGACTTAGATCTACCTGTAGATTTAGATCTCCCCCCTGAAGACTTACCAAGATTCCTGTCTTGGGTATGACCTCTTACAAATAAAGCATCTGTGCTATGACCATCCATGCTTTTTTGCCTCATCTCTTCAGATAACAAGGATGCAACTACATCCTCATACTTCAATGTAGATTGAGTGGTACTACCAATTGCTACAACCAGATTATCCCAAGAGTCTAGCAAAGAACATAACAAAGTAATACACTTATCTTATTTTGCAATCATAATATTAACACATACAAGTTGACTTACCAGAGTATTAAAGGAATTTAGATGTTTTGTCACAGAATCTCCATCTTCCATCCTAAGATGATACAACCTGTTTTGAAGAAACAACTTCTGTACCAGGGACTTTGATTGATAAAAATTCCCTAACTTATCCCATAGTTCCTTGGCCGTAGATTCTCCTGAGACATTCAAGAACACCGAATCTGCCAGGCAGAGTCGAATAGTACTCCTTGCTCTTATGTCCAACTTCTCCCAATCTTCCTTCGACATACCAGTAGGTGGTGTACTAGTAGGTTGTGTACTAGTCGACTGTGTGCCAATAGGTTGCGTACCAATAGGCTATGTACCAAGATCCACAATGATCCATTGTTCTTTGTTTACAAGAAGGTCCTCCATCTTGAGCTTCCATAGCTCAATTTTTTTTATCGTTGAACTTCTCTATCTCTATTCTAGAAGATCTCGCCATTCCTCTTTCTACACTTGAATCACCACTACAAAAGCTCCCACTAAACCCAGGTTTATCACAGACCCAAGATAAACTTGATCTATTAAGACCGAGCCAAACCCTCAACAATAAAGGCATCCACTGTCACGTTATCACTGTGAGATATACTGCTATAAACCTATACCAATCAACCTGTACCATAAACAAGTGTATCAACCATGCACCAACCTGTACCAAACAACTTGTAATCATCTTGTACCATAAACAAGTGCATCAACCATGCACCAAATATGTACCAATCATGCATCAAATACACATAAACTATGACTCGTCAAGATGTACCAACATCATCAACTATACACCTCATGTGTGTGGCAACTCATCAACTACTTGTCTCAACCATGTACCCAACATGTACCTCAACCATATACCATATACATATACCAATATAAACATCAAAAGTTCTCTCCAATACATCATGCTATCCATAACCAAATACCATAAAACCTTACATCAAACCATGTGCCATAACCTCACTTTTATGTAGCCTCAAGGATGTATCATTCATAAGCCAATCATATACCAATACCCCTAGCAAATGTCTATCACAATGCACCACAAGATATGCCAATAAATCAAACTAAGTGCACTCACAATATACTTCAATAGATCTGCCTTAGAACCATTCTACAACAAGCCCTAAACTTCCAACAGGGAATCCAACATATTTACAAGGAAAACCCTCAACTAAATTCATAAGTTCAACACTACACATATGAAAACCATACATTTTTCTTCTTGTAGTGTTCCGTTGCTGCAATTTTTTTGCCGCACTTTTCTTGCCGCGATTTTCCTTCCGCACTTTTTCTGCGGTGATTTTTCTGCCGCACTTTTTCTACGGCGGTTTTTCTGCCGCAATTTTCCTGCCACGATTTTCCTGCTGCACTTTTTCTACCACGCTTCTCCTGCCACACTTTTCCTGCTGCGATTTTTCTGTCGCATTTTTTTTGCCGCACTTTTTCTGCCACGATTTTTCTGTTGCACTTTTCTTGCCACACTTTTTTTGTTGCACTTTTCGCTATCAATAATACCTGCCCAAATAACCTTTCACAAAATAGATATTCAATAAGTGATTTAATGAGAGACCTTTGCCTCTTATTTATACTTTCATGTAGCTTCCTCAAGGGGTTACCTTCTAACCATCTTAACCCATTTTCCTTATTTTAGGGCTAACCCACTTCTAACCACTTGACCACTTAACTTGACCACTTTCCACAATTAGTAAGTTCTCCATTAACTTTATTATTTAAATAATTTCTTTTGTATCTACTTTGACTTATAGTACATTCATCACTTCACTTTATTATTTAAATATTTTCTTCTTTGCAACCACTTTGACTACTTTGACCTTTTGGGGCTTCTAGATGATTCATGAGGGTTCTTCAACTTCACATGGCCACAACTCTCTAACTGTGAAGAGTTATGTAATGTTCAACATACCACTGGAAATGACATGACATGTACTATCTATCTAGAATAGTCTTATCTTTAAATATATTAATACTCATACCATTATACATCAAACAAGCTTGGGTCCATTACACAAACCTTTGTGCTACTGAAATTCGCTACCGGACTTTCTTCAAGGGTTGACATCAATGACAACCAACCCAAATAATCAACAATATCCCCCTTTGACATTGATGGCAACACTCTGATACAATACTGAAGTCATATCACTCATGCTCCCTTTGTGACCATCGCATCCCCTGGAACCATGCCTTTATGCTCTTTCTCCAAGCAATTACCTTTGCATCTGATAAATCTCTCCCCCTTTGTCATCAATGGCAAAGGTATCTTTCCATCCGGGGTTGCTCCCCCTAACTGAACTGTCCTTGGGGATACTCCCCCTGACTGAACTCTTCCTGAAACTGATCCCCCAACCCGAATTGTCCTCTTTATGGTGTGTCCTCGTCTAAATCTAAGACATATAAGATAAACATTCAAAAACATTCATTCTGGAGTAGAAATTACTACGATTCTTTGGCGAAGATACTCAAAGGCTTCCCATGGAAGCGATTTTGTAAAGATGTCTACCTCTTGTTCTTTTGTGCCCTCATATTCAACTCTAATGTTCTTCTTTGTAACTTGTTCTCATAGAAAGCGATACTTGATTGGAATGTGCTTTGTCTTGGAGTGCATCACCAAGTTTTTTGAGATACTGATGACTCTTGTATTATCACAATAGGTTGGAATGGGCTCATCACACTCAACCTATATATCTGTCAGAGTTTGTTTCATCCATAGAACCTGTGTACAACATGTTGTTGCTGCAATATACTCTGATTCAGCTGTAGATAAGGATACTAATGATTGTTTCTTGCTTATCCATGATACTAAACACTCACCCAAGTAGAAAAATGCTTCACTGGTGCTTCGTCAGTCATCAATGCAACCTGCCCAATCTGCATCTGTGTAGGCAATACGTGATAGATCCTTTCCTTTTGGATACCATAATCCAAACTCTTATGTTCCTTTGAGATATATGAAAATCCTCTTCATTGCTACAACATGCGCTTCCTTTGGTGTTGCTTGAAATCGTGCCACTTGTCTAACTGCCTGCATTACATCTGGTCTGGATGTTGTCACATATAATAAGCTACCAATCATTGACCTGTATTACCTCTGGTCTATAGACTTTGAATCATCATATTTGCTCAACTTGCAACTGGTTTGCAATCTTCCATTTCAAACCTCTTTAACATTTCTTTGATATACTTAGTTTGAGAAATAAAAATTCCTTGGTTGCTTTGATGTATCTGAAGACCTAGAAAGAAGGATAGTTCTCTGAGTAATGACATTTCAAATTCATTTTGCATATCCTTTGCAAATTTCCGGCTTAACCTGTCATCATTGCTTCCGAAAATAATGTCATCAACATAAACTTCAATTAATAAAATACTATCTTGAGTTACCTTGATGTAGAGGTTGTTGTCTGCACTTCCTTTTCTGAACCCTGCCTGCTGTAGATATTTATCCAGTCTAGAGTACCATGCTCCAGGAGTCTGTTTTATACCATACAAGGCCTTCTTCATTTTACACACATAATCTGTGTTCTCTAACAACTGAAATTCTTCTAGTTGTTCGATGTAGACTTCTTCTTCAAGTTCCTCGTTCAGAAAGGTTGATTTCATGTCTATCTGATACACTTTAATATTCTTGGAGCATGTATAAGCTAGGAGCAATCAGATTGCTTCCATTCTGGAAACTGGAGCAAATGTCTCTTCAAAGTCGATTCCTTCAACCTATGCGTATCCTTTACATATCAATCTAGCTTTGTTCCTTGTAACCTGTCCATCTTCATTCAATTTATTTATGAATACCCACTTGTGTCAATCACATTCTTATTCTTTGGTCTCGGAACCAATTCCCAAGTGTCATTCTTCTCTATTTGATCCAATTCTCCATCCATGGCCTTATTCAAAAATTCATCCTTGATGTCCTCTTCAAAAATTTTTTGTTCAATCGTAGATGAGAGTGATAGGTGCGTTTGTTTTGGTGAACAGATTCTTCTTCTAGTCTCAATTCCTGCATCTTTGTTTCCGATAATCTGATCTAAAGGATGATTTTTCTGTACTCGTTTTCTAGGTGTCTTTGGAGGCACTTGTTGATCTTTCTCTTCTACTTCTATCCGATCTTCTTCATCTTCCCCTTCTAATTCTTCTTCATCTTCTGTTTCTTCTTCGTAAAGTTGTTCCATTGATTCATTTTCTTCTTCCTTTAATTCTCGTCTACCTGTTTCATCAATTGTTACATTGATTCTTTCCACAACTTTGTTCAAACTCAGATTGTAATACTTGTATGCTTTCCATGTACTTGAGTAACCAACAAGTACTTTGTCCACATGAGAGTCAAACTTTTCCATTCTTCTATCTTCTCTTTTGATGCAGCATTTGCTTCCAAATACTCTGAAGTGATTCACATTTGCTGGTCTTCCTTTCCATACCTCGTAGGGGGTTTTGTCAGTGTTGTTTCTAACCATTACTTTGTTTTGAATGTGAATCGTTGTATGCACTACATGTGTCCAAAAGATATCTGTCAATTTGGAATCCATTAGCATTGTTCGAGCCATTTCCTGTACTGTCCTGTTCTTTCTTTCAACAACTCCACTCTGTTGAGGTGTCCTAGCAACAAAGAATTGTATTTGTATTCCATGCCTGCTGCAATAGTCCATAAATTCCTTTGAACTGAGCTCTCCTCCATTATTAGATCTCAACCATTTGATTTTTGAATCCATTTCATTTTCAACCATTTCCTTGTAGACCTTGAAGTTTTCAAAAACTTTTGACTTATTCCTGAGAAAATAATTTGCAGTCATTCTTGTATAATCATCGACTGATAACATAAAGTATTTCTCACCTTTTAAACCCTTTTTTGTAAGTCTAACTATATTAGTATGCATAATTTCCAGTGGTCTTGTAATTGAATATTCATTTGATTTAAACATGGCCTTTGTTTGCTTTCCTTATTGACAATGCTTGCATAAAGTGTTGGTCGGTTTTGTGATCTGCAACATTTCTCTAACTGCTTCATTTTTGCTGACTTTGACAAGGTTACCAAAGTGTATGTGACCCATTCTTCTGTGCCATAGCCAACTTTCATCTTCCTTTCCTAGAAAACACTTTTCATTTCCAATTTCACTTAATACATATATGTTGCTTGAAGTTCTTGAAGCTGTTGCAATCAACTTTCTTGAACCTTCTTTTCTTATGTCACACTTTTGTGAATCGAAAGTNTTGAATCATTATTTCTGAAGGAGACTGATCCATCTCTTTCCTTTCTTAATGTAAGAAACCTGTCTTTATCCCATGTCATGTGTTTTGCATAGCCAGTGTCAACATACCAACCACGTTTCTTCTGCTTAGCTTGTAGAGCGAGTGTGCATTCTTCATTACTATACTGGTTCTGCTTTCTTATCCATATTCTCTTCTGAGGTTATTGCCTATGACTGTTGTTGTTCTGTTGTGGTTCTCTAGGAGGAACTGTCATTCTGTAATCTTTGGCCATGTGTCCAAAGTTGTTACACTTGTAGCATTCCACTTCAGTGCTCAATGATGCAAACCTGTTGTGACTTCTTCTCTGAGTTTCACTAGGCCTTCTTGGATAACTCTTTTGTGTATGACTTTCAAAGTTGTTTATGTTCCTGTTGTTAGCTCTGCAATTCATAGCTTTATGTCCAAAATTATTGCATGCATAACATAAACCAAAAAAGATAGTTTGATACCTGGGAGTTGAAGATATTCTTAAAGGAGTTGCTCTTCTGAATCCTTCTTCTTCCTAAGGCCTATTTGTTTCTGTCGGTCATTGATTCTAAAATCTAAATCTTCTCGGTGGAGGAGTGTCCCTGTAATCTTCCTTGTAGGTCTTTCTAACCCCTTTGATTTTTTCTGCATGGCTTTTTGGATATGTTTCTTGTTCTATTGTTTTGGAGCTTGATCCCTTTTTTGTCTGATTGTATCCAAGTCTGGACTTGTCATGATAATTCTTTTGACTGTTGATAATGTTATCCAAAATTTTTGAGTTGTTCTGCATATTTTTCTCTTGAAGATCCTTTCTTAATGTGACAATCTCTGCTTCCAAATTTCCAATGATCCTGTCTCTTTCTTCTAGCTGTTCTTTGAGTGTTTCTTAAATTCTTTTATCTTCTTCTATTTGAACCTTCAAATTCGTGATCATTTTTTATAGTTCCTGACTATCTTCTTTCTTTTCTAGTTCCACTTGTAGCTTCTTGTTTTTCTTCTTTTCTCTTCTTGTAACTTCTATGGCACACAATGATTCTTCTCGGTAGTAAACTTCTTCCTCTTCATATTCTTCTTCGGTGTCTTCTTTATCAGAGTCTTCTACTGCCATGAATAGAACTCTTTCTATCTCACTGTCACTGACTTCATCTTCATCTGATGAGGAGATGTCTTCTTTGGTGCATAAACTTTTCTTAAAAGCTTTCTTTGTGGTTCTTTTGCCTTTATATGCTTGTTTGCTATTTGAGTAATATTCATCATTCCTCTTATTTTTCTTATGAGGACATTTGTTAGCAAAATGACCAATACCATCACAATTAAAACAAATTAATGAAAACTTACCTTTATATCTGTCGTTGGTTCCTTGTTCAATCTTTTGACAAAGTTGGCCATTTCTTCATCATCTTCCGAAATGTCACTACTGCTGCTATGTTCTTTTTCCTTTTGCTTTGACCTTTTAGATGCTTTGAAACTTGCTTCTTTTATATCTGGATTTTCTTGTTTAGTTCGCATTTCATATGCTGTGAAGATTCCATGTAATTCGTCCATGCTTATTGAGTCTAGATCTGCTCTTTCTTCTAGTGTTGATATCTTAGGATCAAATATCATAAGAAGAGATCTTAGTACCTTTTGAACAATTACATATTCTTTAATTTCTTCTCCCAATCCTATGATTGCATTTATTGTTTAATCAACTCGTAAGAAGTAGGCTACAATATTTTCATCTTCCTTCATCTTTAGTTTTTCGAAATGACCTCTGTAAGTTTGAAGCTTTGTTGCTTTGACTTTTGAATCTCCTTCATAAATATTTTGAAGCTTGTCCCAAATCTCTTTAGCGGATTTGCAATGTATAACTTTGGTGTATACCGATTAACAAAGACCATTCAAAAGTGCATTTGTGGCTTTGGAATTATTTTGACCAAGTTTTATTTCTCTTTCATTTGTCGGTAGAACTGTTGGTTCTTTGTATCCATCTACAACTGAAAGCCAAATTTCAGATCCATGTGCCTGTATATATGTTTTCATCCTTCTGCTCCAAAATGCATACTTTTGTCCATCAAACTGTGGTATTCCATTTTTATACATGTTGTTGCTCTCAATGATCTACCTTTTAGTGGTTAATCTGATTTCTGAAGGAACCTTCTCTTATACCAATTGTTGGATTACTAAGAGGGGGGTGAATCAATAATAGAGCAATTAAATCCTTTTCTAACCACAAAATGCAAGTATTATATCAATGTAGCATTATCATCCAATAGTTTCAGAATAAATAAACAATGAACAAATGAACAATCATACACATACACAGTACACCAGTGTTTTTACGTGGAAACCCAAAGGAGAAAACCACATAATGTTTTTTTCTTATATGTATTTAAGAATTACATTCAATGGAAGCAACAACTTCCTTTGTTTTCCAGCTGTAACTGGAAGGAGGATCCAACCCCCTTGTTTCTCAGGATACAACCTGAGGGAAGCTCCAACTCCCTAATTCTCTGGCTACAACCAGAAGGAGGCTACAACCTACAGGAAGCTCCAACTCCCTAATTCTCTTGCTACAACCCCCTATGTTCTTCGGCTACAAACGGAAGGTGGCTACAACCACCTGTCATTTCCCTGTCCAACCACCCTCAAATAGAAGTAGAATTATGGAACCACTGTCACACTATCATTGTGAGATATACTGCTGTAAACTTATACCAATCAACGTGTACCATAAACAAATGCATCAATCATGCACCAACCTATACCAAACAATTTGTAATCATCTTGTACCATAAACAAGTGCATCAACCATGCACCAAATATGTACCAATCATGCATCAAATACACATAAACTATGACTCGTCAAGATGTACCAACATCATCAACTATACACCTCATGTGTGTGGAAACTCATCAACTACTTGTCTCAACCATGTACCCAACATGTACCTCAACCATATACCATATACATATACCAATATAACCATCAAAAGTTCTCTAGGAATACATCACGCTATCCATAACCAAATACCATAAACCCTTACATCAAACCATGTGCCATAACCTCACTTTTATGTAGCCTCAAGGATGTATCATTCATAAGCCAATCATATACCAATACCCCTAGCAAGTGTCTCTCACAATGCACCACAAGATATGCCAATAAATCAAACTAAGTGCACTAACAATATACTTCAATAGATCTACCTCAAAACCATTCTACAACAAGCCCTAAACTTCCAAGAGGGCATCCAACATATTTACAAGGAAAACCCTCAACTAGATTCATAAGTTCAACAATATACATATGAAAACCATACCTTTTTCTTCTAGTAGCGTTCTACTGCCGTGATTTTTCCGCCGTGGTTTTTCTGCCGCACTTTTCCTGCCGCGATTTTTCTGCCGTGGTTTTTCTGCTGCACTTTTCCTGTCGCACTTTTTCTGTGGCGGTTTTTCTGCCGCACTTTTCTTGCCGCGATTTTCCTGCCACGATTTTCCTGGCGCACTTTTCTTGCCATGATTTTCTTACCGCACTTTTTCTGCCGCACATTTCCTGCCGCACTTTTTTTTCCGCAGTTTTCTTGCTGTGATTTTTCTGCCGCACTTTTCTCTATCAATAATACTTGCCCAAATAACCTTTCACAAAATAGATATTCAATGATATTCAATAAGTGATTAAATGAGAGACCTTTGCCTCTTATTTAT
>JASDQU010738119.1:49009-66144 GCA_032191745.1 Picea mariana
AATCATGCATCAAATACACATAAACTATGACTCATCAAGATGTACCAACATCATCAACTATACACCTCATGTGTGTGGAAACTCATCAACTACTTGTCTCAACCATGTACCCAACATGTACCTCAACCATATACCATATACATATACCAATATAACCATCAAAAGTTCTCTAGGAATACATCACGCTATGCATAACCAAATACCATAAACCCTTACATCAAACCATGTGCCATAACCTCACTTTTATGTAGCCTCAAGGATGTATCATTCATAAGCCAATCATATACCAATACCCCTAGCAAGTGTCTCTCACAATGCACCACAAGATATGCCAATAAATCAAACTAAGTGCACTGACAATATACTTCAATAGATCTGCCTCAAAACCATTCTACAACAAGCCCTAAACTTCCAAGAGGGCATCCAACATATTTACAAGGAAAACCCTCAACTAGATTCATAAGTTCAACACTATACATATGAAAACCATACCTTCTTGTAGCGTTCTACTGCCGCGATTTTTCCGCCGTGGTTTTTCTGCCGTACTTTTCCTGCCGCGATTTTCTGCCGCACTTTTCTTGCCGCGATTTTCCTGCCACACTTTTTCTGCGGCGGTTTTTCTGCCGCACTTTTCCTGCTGCTATTTTCTTGCCGCGATTTTCCTTCCGCACTTTTCCTGCCATGATTTTTTTGCCGCAATTTTCTTTCCGCTCTTTTTCTGCCGCACATTTCCTGCCACACTTTTTGTGCCGCAGTTTTCCTGCCGCGATTTTTCTGCCGCACTTTTCTCTATCAATAATACCTGCCCAAATAACCTTTCACAAAATAGATATTCAATGATATTCAATAAGTGATTGTATGAGAGACCTTTGCCTCTTATTTATACTTTCATGTAGCTTCCTCAAGGGGTTACCTTCTAACCATCTTAACCCACTTTCCTTATTTTAGGGCTAACCCACTTCTAACCACTTGTCCACTTTCCACAATTAGTAAGTTCTCCATTAACTTTATTATTTAAATAATTTCTTTTGTATCTACTTTGACTTATAGTACACTCATCACTTCACTTTATTATTTGAATAATTTCTTCTTTGCAACCACTTTGACTACTTTGGCCTTTTGGGGCTTCTACATGACTCATGAGGGTTCTTCAACTTCACATGGCCATAAATCTCTAACCGTGAAGAGTTATGTGGCGTTCCACATACCACCGAAAATGGCATGACATGTACTATCCATGTAGAATAGTATTATTTTCAAATATATTAAAAATCATACCATTATACATCAAACAAGCTTGGATCCATTACCCAAACCTTTGTGCTACCAAACTTTCTTCAAGGGTTGACATCAATGACAACCAACCCAATTAATCAACAATCCAAGTCATTAGATGTATTAAGGTAGTTCTTGACGAAGCATATGAGGTGTTGCAAGAGTTGTTAGATGAACATGGCCACTACATGATTGAGGACGACACCAACAATGAATAAGAAAATTATTATTTGAAGGAATTTGGAAAGTACTTGAAGAGGAGACACAAGTATGAATCTTGTTGAATCTACAGATGAAGAAGTTGGTATCTTTTACCTTGACCATGAATTTTGTGGTGGAAATATGTAACATCCCTATTTCCCCCAGTTTATAAATAATCATAAATAGGATTACCATGCTGAGGCATGTGGACAATGTAAATGTATTATTGTTTGAGTTGCCAATAACTGACTATGGAAGTGAAGCCTTGAAAGTACTGGCCATGATATCACTAGAGGAAGAATGTGAAAACTATACGAGAGGGTTCATTATATCAAATAACCCCTAATTTCCCTTGATGAGGATGATAAACCTCCTTCGGATCCCAAGGAGGGTTAATGAAGAAAGGACCAGTGGTTGAATTATCAACCACCCCCATGAATGGGAGCATGGGCTAGCTGCAGAATGTCAGCCCGAAGTACCATAGAGATTTGCAGACCTGAGCTTCCTTTTATGAGAAGGAACGTTATGAGTCAGGAACCTTCCGAAAGAAGGAAGGTAAGATATATACACAGGGACAATCAGAGATGAGACAAGAGACGAGAGTGCAAGCTCGTAAGGGAGATGCGCGGAGCTCTCCAGCGGAGGATTCACAGAAGGCTGCGAGCTTGATGCTGAGCGAGCATTTGATAAACCTCGCCGAGGCCATAACAAAGAGAGAAATCTATGAAAGTTCGTAGAGAACAGAACCCAAGCAGAACTGGAACATAGAAAGAATCCTTGAAAACTGCGAGAGTTCCCTGGTGATATCATGGCTTGGCACGAGGGTGGCTAGAGTGCTAAGAATGAATAACTCTGAGCCTATGGTAGGGTGGAAGGATGAACACCCACAGTCAATTAGTTGGCGACAACCTGTAATAGATAATTGTTCTCCTACCCTATGTAATTGAGTTGTAACTGTGTATGAATTGGATATACTGTGAATGTTTTCAGGAATGTGTGTGATTGCTTAATGGATATACCGTATCCCTTCTATTTCTTCTTGGTTGTATAATTAGGCAAGTAGGAAATTTTATGGTTCAGACATGATTTGTACTCGTAAATGCTTGCGCCCTGTGGTGGCTTAAGCTAGAGCCACGAACCGTGAGTTCGTTGACCTTAGGTACAGTTTCATGTACGCATGTCAACCCACCTAGTCGTTCTGAGTCCCTTGGAGGATGAAGTTGTTAATCTTAGGAGAGGTAGTGCAGATATGCACCGGCTCTCTGTGAGGCAAGCAGAGACCGAGAACTACTTAAGCTCTAGACTTGTTGAATGAGCGCAAGGGGTACACGAAAATTCTTCCAAGTGTTAAATCCAGTAGAAAGAGCGTAACACTCCAAAGTCCTTCATAACTGACCAAGATAAGAAGAGATATCACTTTCGCAAGTGTTTATGATATCCCAGAGTTAGACTCATAGGAGAAGCAAAGGTTTGAGACCTTTGAAGACTAATAAATATTCCAATTGGAGGAAATCAGAAGCTCAGGAGGAGGAATGACAATGGTCGTTGGATCACAATGAAAAGGAACGACAGTCGTCAGATCAGAGGAAGGTGCACGAGTCTTAACGCTCGCATGCATAGGAGAGAGGACCCATCAAGGTTTGAGACTCAAGATTTCTAAATCTAGGAGAGCCAGAAAGCTAAAGTGAAATCTCAGTCGTGGATCAACGAAGTGAATCTGGACCGTTAGATCCAGAAGAATACATGTCGCCGAGTCGTGAGATCTAGAGGAAGGCAAAGGTGAAGTGTTGAAACACCCGAAGCCTGAATAGCTGAAGAGCCATGAGCCGTTGATTGGCAAGGGGACACTATTCAACAGATCAAGAGCTCTGGGAAAATTGTAGTGGGGTTTTAGTTTGAGAACTGAGATTTTCGAACCTTGAAGGCTCGAAGACCCAAAGTGAATCTGGGCGATAGATCTAAGGGAGACGTGGCGTGAATCGGTGAACTCTGGGTAAAGTTCTGAAGTGATTCATAGCCGTTGGATTCGGGGAAGACGTGGCGTGAATACGTGAACTCCGAGTAAAGTCTCAAAGTGATTCATAGCCGTTGGATTCAAGGAAGACATGGTGTGAAGCTGTGAACTCCAGGTAAAGTCCCGAAGTGATTCATAGCCGTTAGATTCGAAGGAGACGTGTCACAAATCTGTGAACTCTGGGTAAAGACCCAAAGTAATCCTAAGCCGTCCTATCTAAGAGGACACGTGGCAAGATTCCACGTATTTGGGGGGAAGAGAAGTTTCAGATTTGAGATCTCAGAAGTTTGAAACCCGAAGAAGGCCCTGACCGTCGATTGAGAAAAGGGTTGGAGGACTGTTGATTTGGGTTGAATGGTCAAACACCTAAAGTGGAAGCAAGATCATTGATTGGTAGGACAGGTGCCTATAGATCGCTAGTTCTGGAAGGTCAACATTTCGCTGACTCGCACATCGAAAAAGTCAAAGGTAAGAGTTGTGAAGACTCGCGAAACGTGAAATCACGATTTGATCTGAGCCATTAGATCATGGGGAGTTGTGAGCCGTCGATCTGATGCTCACAAATATTGAAAAATCGAGAATCGGGAGAATAGAGGTGAACCAACCTCCAAAGTCCCGAAAAGCGAAATCGCAACATGCCTTTCGATTTGGTGACTGGTCACAACCCTAGTGGATGTAACAACATTTATAAAAACAACAAATAAATGGCTTAGAATGCAAAATGTATAGTAGTAATGAACATGAAAATGCAATAAAGTACCTAAACTAACAAGTTGCTTTGAGAGAGAAGGTGGAAATTGAGGTTTTATCTGACTTGCAAGTTAATGACTAGTATCATCTTGTTTCCTTGGGAAATCATTTAAACTTGAAGAAGAACACTTACTAAACCAAGTCGTTATGCATGATGAAACCTTAGCTCAAATATAATCCACCAAAACAAGAGAAAGCATCGACAAGATTATCCTCCAAAAGGTGCGCATAAGTACTCCATAGTAGAAAAGAAGAGAAGAGAGCAATATAAATGATTTCCCACAACTGGTGAGTTATGATTTTGACATGAGGTTGCGCTAGCCTCTTTATATGAGGAAAACCTAGTTCTATAACCCCTCAAATCCCTAAAAATACAAACAATCCATGATATAAGTGAGATAAGTCAAAATTGACCCCTCAAATAGCCTCTAGTTACCACTAGGTGAGAGGGGGTAAAATGGTTAATCCTAGTTCCACTTGATATCAATTGCTATATGCTAGAGAAGAAGTAGGAAGACACCCAGGGTTTATAAGATTATAAACTCTAGGGTTTATTTCCTAGAAGGTTTGACCTAGGCTTATGATTGGATAATCCTAGCGTTTTGATCTTCAAGTCTTCTTTTGCCTTTAGCCTCCATTGAAGGTGTTGTATTGACTCCATATGCCCAAGAATTTAAGACGACACTAGTCTTTATCATTTGCAAGTGATATAAAACCCTAATTTGGTTCTCTCTCTAATGATTTGCATTAATTGTTTGGAATCATCTCTAACATCGACATTGCTGCAATAATTACATTTTCATCCATGAGGGCTTGTCATGTTGCACTCATTTAATATAGTTTCATTCTCTTTATTTAAACCGCAAAAATCATTCTCAACCTATTCCACTAAAGATAGTAAGTAGAGTCATTTCAAAGGACATGAACCATCATCTTCTTGTCCAAAAATATAACTCAACATTCATACATGATCCTTTTGGTGCCCATACTTCAAATCATTTATTACATACTCAAGTTTAATCTCTCACGTGTTTGTCAATGTCTCTAACTTTTTGGTCAACCGTATCAACTATGCAACAACCATGTCTTGGAACATCTTTCGATGTCATACCTCTATTTCCCTTAGTATTTTGAATACCTATCATATCATTTATGTCTTAATCAAAATTTTCATTCCCATAGTAGGATTCCATATCGTTTTGGTTTTGTCACAATAGGCTTTTGCTACTTTAGTAGGAAAGTGATATATTGGTAGGATTCAATTCAGAAGTGTTAGTATCATCACTAGGAGAAATCTTAGAAGAATCCATTAGTTATTGGATGATGAAGAATACCCATGATATTCCAATGTAAGGAACTTTGATGCAAATACGAAGACTTGTAAGTGTAAGACATGATAAGGAATATGAGATGATTTATTTTATAGTGATAAGGAATGCAATGGAAAGGCATGTACGATATGTGTTACAATGATAAGACATGCAATGGAAATGAATATATGATTTCATGTACTATAATCAATAAAAAAGGCATGTATGATTTGTATTATAGTGGTAGGATATGTATGAGATGATTTTGTGATGGTAATAAGTTAATTCATAATTAGGAATGTATAATTTTTGCCTTGCTAATAAAACATGCCATGATAATTCATGTATGATTGTGTTATCAGGTTAAGGCATGTTTGATTCATGTTAGAGGTCAAAAAATGGGATGTCGTGCATGTTTAATTGACATAACCATGCACGACATCCCATTTTTTGACCTCNATGATTGTGTTATCAGGTTAAGGCATGTTTGATTCATGTTATGAGGTCAAAAAATGGGATGTCGTGCATGGTTATGTCAATTAAACATGTGATTAATAATCATTAATCAACATCAAGTAAACAAACACTAAAGTTAATAAAACACATGCCATGAAATGTGTGTGTATGTGTGTATTTAAAATTGTATCAACTGTACAGTTTTTACAAAATGGCACATCGTGTCCAATATACAAAACAACAACAAGTGCTTAAACATGGAAAATTGACATATGGTACCCTAAATACAAAATGACACTCATTGGTCACTCATTGACCACTGCCACCCTCCCAACTATCATGTGCATCCTGGAACTCAATCTTTTTTCTCTTACTCGAAGTAGCACCTCAGGTGGTTTTGCGCCTATGGATGGTTCGCCGCTCTAGAGACTAGACAAAGAAACAACATTCTTACAATTTTTTTTCCACATTGAATTAACAAACTTACAAAATGATACTTTATAATTCAAGATAAGAAAACTCATTGCAGATGATACTGAAAATCGCAAGGGTGTTTCCCTCCTTCGTGACTCTAATATTTAAACGATGCCACCCTACAATGGTGACAAGGATCAAAGCATAAAATTTAAACAAAAATGCATAAACTCAATTACATTCATTATACATAAAAAATCATCAACAAATGATATCACCGTGAATAACTCGGGCAACGATGGAGAGTTGCTAGCAGGTGGAGCACTTGGATTTACAACCTGTTCTGAAGAAACATATGATATGAACACCTTAGTGGATGGCACAATATTGTCTACAATAGATACGACTGGTGGATTGCATACATGTGTAGCCACTATGGATGTATCAGATAAAAAAAGGTGGTAGGGGTAGGTGGCATATGGGTGCATCCACTATGGATGGATGCAATGACAAACGTGGTAGGGGTGGGTGGCATACAAGTGCACCCACTATGGATAGATGGGATGACAAAGATGGTGGAGGTGGGCGGTGATAAAACCCCACGAGTGGTACAAGTGATGGTAAAACCCTTGGGGTAGAAAGAGGAATCCCAAGAGCTGAGGCAAGGTGGCTAACGACTGGACTACCCCTATATTTGGGGGAAAATGATCCAGGGAATGGCGGTGGTGATGGTGAATGGAAGGGTGGTGGTACATGTGACCTAGCAATGAATGAAGTAGCCTCCATGCATATTTATAATATTTTTATTAGTACAAAAACGTAAAATTCAACCAAAACAATATAACAAATTTCACATTTAAAGAAGATTCAACTTGACACACGATTCTTGTGAAGGGGGTGACTTGTCCATGCTAGGTGGACACGGTTCATCACCGTATGGTATCACAACCTGTAGAATCACAACAACATTATATTTGAGGATGTCAAAGAATACACAAATCACTGTGGTAAATTTATCGAAGGTGACATATACCTATGTATGTGGTACACCAAATGTGAAATTTGCCTCTATTGTTGCATCAATGGTGGAAATCAACACTGATGTATCTACCAACATCAAGGGTATCTGATCCGAGTGTAGCAATTGAAAACATCATATAATAAGATATGGAAAAAAATACACAAAAATCTATGTGTGTGTGTGTGTGTCTATATATATAATAAAATCAATGAAGAACATAAAGATGGTCAAGATACTAACCTGTTATGTGAAACTCCCATGTCCATTGGCTTCCAACGGCCCATAACAAATATTCCCGCAACTTGAGCATTTATGAGGATCACATGAACACGTAATATATCGATGTTCCCTCTCCTGATTTCACTCTACGACAGGGCTTGAAGGTCCATCCCCTCTTCCAATGTCACCTATATATACCTCCTATCGAGATAGTGCTACAAAACTGCCATGTAGCACGAGGCTTCGATTCAAAGTTGTTATGGATAACTGTGTCTAGGTGATGCCTTCTGCAATAGGAGGATGTTGAGTGTAATACCCCTATGTTGAACCCCAAATTGTACATATAATTGTAATTGTACTTTACATGTAAGTTGGTGAGCTGAATGAACAAGATCCTTGGTTTGGTACTGAGCGCATTAAGTTAGTGCGCGTGAACATCATACCAAAGGAGTGTGTGTAGTTTTTAAATGATATAGCACACAGTTTAATGTATTTGACACACATATGTGTAAGTTCACAAGAATGGCGCACTAAAAGAGGAACAACTCGAAGAATACAACACACACCGATGCAAGCGCGTGAGGATGGAGCATTAAAAGAAGAGTCTTCTAGGATTACACACATTCCAGGATTCAGCGCACACCATCTTAGTGTGTAATTTTGGAGGCTAGAGAGCCTTTCTGCATATATGTCATGTTGTAATGCGCACCTGTGTAAGTGTGCGAGGGTGGCACACTTAAAGAAGAGTGTGCGCATCCCATAAGTTCTGCGCGCACTAGTTTAGTGCGCGATCTTATGTTTATGAGGCTGGTGAGTTTGGATGCAAAAGATCAGTACTTCTGTATTGAGAATGTAAATGTAACCACATGAAAATATAATGAAAATACATCACTACGACATACCAACCACGTAAAAGAGTATGGGGGGCTATAACTCCACTAGCCGAGGTTAAGGGGGGGCTACATTAAGGGGGCTTAAACCCACAGGAATATTATACTAATATTCCTTAAAAGTATAAAGTAAGGATATTATTATATCCTAAGCCTAAAGAAGGGGCACATGTGGACGGAAGACAGTTCTCAACATGACAAGTGTCAAGTTGGGAACATGCATCCAAATAGTTTGGACTTAGTACCTTTTTTCTATCATTCGATCATTCCTGCAAGCGGGGAGGGGGAGAGTTGTGATTTGTAGCCGACTCTTTTGTCATAGAACCTTGTTGTTATAGCCATCGAACTTGGATGTTACTGTGACCAGTATTTTGTTGTTATTGTCGCAAATACCTATACATTGCATAGCTTGGAGAGTTGGACTAAGGAAATAGGTTGTCAGGCCCATAGGATATTGCGCTCTCTTCAGGTGAGAGAATTTTTGGACTGAAGAGACAGGTTTACAGGCCTGTAGGATATTGCATTCTTTCCAGGTGAGAGAATTGTTGGGAATTAAGTCTCGAGGTGACAAATTGCAGCGACAGGGCTCTGAGACTTCCTGTCCGACCTGTTGTTGAATCCTTGGAAGGAAAGTGGGGCAGTTGAAGGATTGTTGAGCAGAGAAGGGGCACACTTCTAGTGGTGGGTTAGGCATGTGGGGAATGAGGGATTGTAGGCTTTCAGTATGACTTGGCATCTGTGATGGAGTTTCCTGTGATTTGAGTCACTTGTGACTGAGTTTCTTGTTGACCGAGATAACTTAGCTTGGCTAGGAACCCTTACCCAAGTGGAGTTTATCCCCAGCTCAGGGGCGACCCACTGCTAAGAGTGATGATCGACACGGTCTAAGGCTGAGAGGAATGTGGAAGGTCTGCCCACAATTGGTGTACCTTTAATCGAAGATAAGCATTATTATATATTAAACGACCATGTGTTGCAGTGATAATTATGCTTCCGTTTTCATGGGTTTATTTTGTTTATGTTGGATGTATACTTTTGTTATGAATATGTATGTAATTGTGCATTGTAGAGTGTAGTTCTATGTTTTAATTTGTATTAGAGTTAATATCATAGCAACATGGTTGAGTTGTTGTTGGTAATAGAAATGTGACGAAATGGTATCATAGCTGATGAGAAGAGAAGTGATTTTTTGGCGTGATGTGCCCAACTTGTGTGGTTGGGTACGTTACAAAATGGTATCAGAGCCCAGTTTTCAACACTGAGCCTGGATGGGCCGAGTTAGCATGATGTCGAAGCGGATTCTCATAGAGAATTAAATTCGAAAGTGGCTAAATTTGAAGTTACAGTGCGTCCATGACGAAAATTTGAAGTAATTGAGTGGAATTGGGTAAAAGCCCCAAATTCTGTTGTTATATTCATGGAGAATTTGGGAAAAACGTGTAACCAGAATATCAACCAGCAACACACACAAACAATTGTTGTTGCAGAAGGTTGAATTTGGGTGTATGGGAGTGAAATTGAACAAATTTCATGGTTGTAGAATGCCCATGGAGGAAATTGGGTGAATTTGGACAAAAGCCCCAATTTTCACGTCAAAATTTATGGAAAGATCAGTTAAGTGTTGAAATTATTATGTCCGCTAAGTAGTAGTGAAGTGCAAGAAAATAAGGGTGCACGGGATATGTACCCTAAGTTTTGGTACTGCATCAGGTATAGATGGTGGTGTTCATAGAATATAGGTGAGCGGTAAAGCGTGCTTAAGTTTGGCATCACATGGTGCAGAGTTTGTGGCACACAAATAATATTGTGATGTGTAGGGTGTGCACTTGAAGTGTTGGCAGAGTGTAGTTCGAATATGTGGATGTGCACATGACAATGTGGTACTGGTGGTGCATGCAGTATGAACACACTGAACCCGGTGTTGTATAGTGTAGTGCTTGCAGCGTGTGCAGAGTGTTGGTGCAGGACAGATAAATGGTGCTCAGTAAATATTGGCACGCAATATGAACACACTAAACCTTAGGTCATGTGGTATGGTACTTGTAGTGCACACAAGATATTGGTGTGCGACATAAAAGTTGTGCTCAATAAAGATTGGCGCGCGAGAGGAAAAGTATGAATACTGGATATTGAAGCGTGGCGCATGCACTACATTTTAGCGTTGCGTGTGTAAAACTGGTGCATGCTAATTATGGATTATAATTGAGAAGTAGGGCGTGCGAAGTTTATTGGGTAGTTAATTTCCCCAAGAAATGAGAAGAAAGAATTCTGAAGCTTTATGGAAACAAAATTGTACATAATTTCATGAATCTATTAATTGTTTAGCCTAACAAATTTTGTTGGCTGCACATTTTGTAGAGTTAACAACATTTAGATCCGAACAAGATTAGCACAAGTTGAGAATCATGGAATATGTGCAGGGAGTTTACAACCATGAAGAAGAGATAAGAGAAAAGTATGTCCATATGGGTAATGAAGGTACAAATTCAAATGGACATGGAGAAGGTAAGGAGGAAAGTATGAACTTGGTAGAGACTATAAAAACATCTACAAAAGGATGTCCTAGGCTATAAAGATAATAATGAGAGGCTTATGAAAGCCAAGGAGCAACAAGAAGACTTCAACATCAAGTTAATGCAGAGCTTGGACAAAATATAGAAGAAGATGGATAAAGAGACCGATTCAAGCAGATCAGGGAGCCATAATTCTCATGATAAGGGGAAAAGAACAAGAAGTGCTGGTAGACATCACCATCACTCTCCAAGGAATTCAACTAAGAGAGAACGAAACAATGCAATTCCATCTCCTGTCAGGAAGCAAAAGAAGAAGCCTGGAGTGGATGAAATTTAGGGGGAAATGAACAAAATCAAGCCTCCTACTTTAGAGGGTGAACACAATAAGGATGAGGATGTCGAGAATTTTTATTTATCAGCTCAAGGGAAAATCATCAATGTGGTGGGACCAATTTGTGCAGGCACACCACATTGATGAGAAGAAGGTGACTTGGAGGAAATTCAAGAGGTATTTTCAAAGGAAATACTTGACTAAGAGATACTATGATAAGAAAATGAAGGAATTCTTTGAACTCAAGCTTGGAAGTATGACCATAGATGAGCATGTGTAACATCCCCAACCACCAATAGTGCCGGGCAATGACACCTCGCTTATCTCTGATACCAATTTTTAACATCCCCAGCCACCCACAGACTGGGAAATGCTACCACTGCGGGTGGTTGGGGATGTTATAGTATGAAAGGAGGTTTTTAGAGCTGTTGGAATATGTTTCCTTCATCAAAGATGAGAAAGTTAAGATTCAAATATATTTGGGTGGGCTGCCATTATTTATCAGTGTCAGGATACAATATGACGATCCCAAAATATTGGAGGAAACTATAAGAAGGGCTAAGTGTCTTTATGATCAGCATAAAGGGAAATCAACTTACCAAAAATCTTGGGAAGACAAGAAGAAAAGTAAGATGGAACAGAGGAAGAAGGGGACTAAGCCACTATTCTTCAAAAATAAATATTGGGAACAATCAACTTCTAAAGAATCCAGAATGATAGAGACATTGCGACAAAGACCAAGGAAACCACCTATTCAATGTTGGGGTTGTAAGGGAAATCATATGTATAGAGATTTCCCTCACATAAGTGAAAGAGTGAGGATTGTTCACAATGTACATCAAGTTGAAACAATGGAGGAAATGGTAGAAGTATACTTAAGATCTATGCAGCCTTGGACAACAAGCAAGCTGAATTTCAGTCACATATGATTGAAGTGGAAGGTAAGATCAATAACCATCCCATTGCTATTTTAGTTGATTTAGGAGCTAGTCATATTTATCTATATCCTAAGTTGGTGGAGCAATTTCAATTGCCAAGAAGTAAGCTTGGAAAATCTTGGATGGTAATGTTAGCTATAAGAGTTGAAAGAAAAATTAATGAGATGGTTATGGCATGTCTAATAAACATGAATGGACTGAACACCAACACAAATTTGAACATCATACCTTTAGGTTCCTATGACCGCCTAATTGGTATAGATTGGTTGGACCAACATCATGTTGTTCTAGACTGTTATAATAAGGCATTTACTTGCTTGGATGAGGAAGGCAACTTAAGGAGAGTACAAGGAATTTCCAGAGCAATATCTGTCGGAGAATTTCAGCTTTGCAGCTGAAGAAAAGTTACAGGAAAGGGTGCCAAATATTTGTCACGCAAATGGAAGAGACAACTAAAGATACAATGCTAGATATTGAAGATTATGTAGTCCTAAAAGAGTTTGAAGATGTATTCAAGGAAATACCAGGATTGCCACCCAAAAGAGATATTGATTTCTCCATAAATCTAATGCTAGGAACAACACTAGTATCTAAGACTCCTTACAGGATGAGTACAACATAACTGAAAGAATTACAAATGTAGCTTGAAGAGCTTCTGAAGAAGGGGTATATACACCCAAGTGTGTCACCTTGGGGTGCCCTAATATTATTTGTGAAGAAAAAGGATGGAACTTTGAGACTTTGCATAGAATTCAGGTAGTTGAACAAGGTAACTGTGAAGAACAAGTATCCCTTGCCAAGGATAGATGACCTCTTTGAACAACTGAAAGATGAAAAAATATTCTCGAGAATTGATATCAGGTCGGCATATTATCAGGTAAGAATTAAAGAAGAAGACATCAACAAGACTGGTTTCAGAACAAGGTATGGCCATTATGAGTTCACAATGGTGCCTTTTGGATTAATGAATGCACCAACTGTCTTCATGTGTCTAATGAATGGTATATTTAGGAATTATTTGGACAAGTTTGTCATTGTCTTTTTGGATGACATTCTGATATATTCTAAGTCTATAGAAGAGCATGAACAACACTTGATAATGGTGTTACAGGTATTGAGGGAGCATCAGTTGTATGCCAAATTGAGCAAGTGTTCATTTTACTAGAAGCAAATTAATTATTTGGCCCATATCATTTCAAAAGAGCTAATAATAGTGAACCCAAAAAAGATAAAATCCATTGAAGGATGGCCGACACCAAGGAATGTTTCAGAAGCGAGGTCATTCATGGGCCTTGCAGGTTACTATAGGATATTTATTGTAGGATTCTCAAAGATTGCACACGCAATTACTTCTTTGCAGAAGAAAGAAGTGAAGTTTGAGTGGACACAAGATTGTGAAAGAGGTTTCCAACACTTGAAGCATTTATTAACAAGTGCTCCAATACCAAGGATTGATGATCCAACTAAATATTTCATTGTATGCACTGATGCATGTAAAGAAGGACTTGGTGGAGTCCTTAGTCAAAATGGGTATCTGGTGTGTTATGAATCAAGGAAATTAAAAGAACATGAAAGACACTATGCTACTCATGATTTGGAGTTGGAAGCCATAGTACATGCCTTGAAGATGTTGAGGCATTGTCTGATAGGGAAAATATTTGAGTTTAGGACATACCATAGTGGTCTGAAATACTTTTGACAACCAACTCTAAATTCCAGACAAAGAGGGTGGTTAGATTTTCTCAGTGAATATGATTTTGATATAAATCATATCAAAGGCAAAGAAGATAATGTGGCTGATGCACTCAGTAGGAGGGTGCATGAGATGCATGCTACAACCGTTAGCATGTACCAATCAGATTTGAAAGACAGAATTCTAGAAGATACAAAATCAGATCAGAAATACATTGAGGTAAAGGAAAAACTTTAGCAAGATGATTTACAACAGGAAGTTGAAAACTATAAGCTAGAAAATGATGAAATTATCATGTATAGGGGAAGAATTTATGTGCCCAATTCTCGGGCATTGAAGGATTTGGTATTGGGAGAAATGCATAATGTACCTTATGTTGGACACCCAGGCTATCATAAAACTAGTGCAGTTGTCAAGAGTCAATATTATTGGCCAGGCATGAAGAAAGAAGTTATTGATCTGATTTCCAGGTGTTTGGCATGTAAAAAATTCAAGGTTGAGCATAGACACCCAGTCGATTTGCTACAACCATTTCCCATTCCTGAGTGGAAATGGGGCATGGTAACAATGGATTTTATCAGTAAACTACCTAGAACCAACAAACAACATGATTCTATCATGGTGGTGGTGGACAAGCTTACCAAAGCTGCCCATTTTATTCCAGTAAAGTTTACTCACAAGGAGGCTAGCATAGCTGATATTTATTTGAAATAAATAACACGATTACATGGAATTCCCAAGACAATTGTATTTGAAAGAGATCCAAAATTTACCTCAAATTTTTGGAAAAGATTGTTTAAGGGATTTGGAACAAATATGCATTTTAGCACAACCTATCATCCCGAGTCAGATGGGCAGACAAAAAGGGTGAATCAGGTAATAGAATATATGCTAAGGATGTATGTGATGGATAAACCATCCAAATGGGAGGATTATCTACACTTGGTAGAGTTTTCTTACAAAAATGGGTACCAAGCATCCCTGAAGATGAGCCCATTTGAGGCACTTCATGGCAGAAAATGCAACACACTAGTGAGCTGGGACTACCCAATAGACAGCGTAGTGGTTGGGCTAGAACTAGTAAGGGAAATGGAAGAATAGATGATAAAAGTAAAGCAGAATTTAAAGGCTGCCTAGGACATGCATAAAAGCTATGATGATAAGGGCATACCTTAGGGAATTGAATGTGGGTGATCATGTGTTCATGAAAGTAAAGGCCAACGAAAGTTCCCTGAAGTTGGGAAATTGCTCAAAGTTGGTAGTGTGTTTTTGTGGACCATTTGAAATCTTGGAAAGGATTGGGCCTATAGCATACATGCTTGCCTTGCCTACATCAATATGCATTCATAATGTATTCCATGTATCATTGCTTAAAAAGTATGTACCTGATACTAATCATGTCAATGATTGGAATGTGATTCAAGTCGAGCAAGAAGACGGTTTCCAAGTGCATCTGATGCGCGTATTGGATCAACAGATCAAACAACTACAAAATCGAGCCATAGGGATAGTAAAGGTCCGATGGACTTGGTACGACCTAAGAATGCTATGCAGGTAGAACACCAACATATTTTTGAATATTTTTGAGCCACTGGGCTTGTTTATGGTTATCAAGATTGGGTGGTTGAGTAGCTATAATTGTTGACTGATCTGGTACGTGGAGGAGTGAAAGGTCAACTGAGACCTCATTCAATAGGATTCTTAAGAGTGCCCCTTCAAATTCGAGAGCTTGATAGAGAGGGATTGTGTCTGACAAAAGACGTTGGGGATCCTAAGGACAGGGAGGGGGAAGAGGGAAAAGGTGGAAAAACCATGCAACTCACAACACATAGGAGTGGAGCAGGAAAAAGAAAAGGAGGACGCATGAGCAAGAACACTAACCATCTATGAATCATATGAGATATATAATGCAAATGTGAGAAGAATGGGCTCACATAGAGGCTTATTGATCAGGGGATCAAATTTTGCTCAAAAATTCAAAGTGCTTGGAATCACTTCAAATCGAATGAGAGCGTAGGCCTCGTCGTTGCAAACCCAACGCAACTCATTTGGGTTCAAACGGACATCGGGAGCGAGAGATATCGCGTTTTGTTCAAAATGGCAAATAGGCAAAAAAAAAGGGATGCTGACTGTACAGTCCGTATAGTCCATACGAACGATGACGTGGCAGGCCGTACGACATGTGGCAGACAGTTATTGGATAGTTGGCATGCGACATGGTTTGTTGGCAGTGAATGGGATGGCGACACGTGGCCCAATCAATGGCTGCCACATGTCACCTATTTGTTGGTTAAAATCTTTGCACTTGGCAGGAGTTGACCCCGTGACCTCCGGGGCAGGGTAAAGCTTTGGGAAAGGCCGTTCAACTGGCGTGCCCGCACATGTTACTTGATATATATATGCATTGTAATATATTTAACATCGCATAAATGTGTGTTGGGGTGTGGACCAGGCCGGGGCTAAGCCCCGACCCGTGGTTATATGTTGTATTGCATACGATTGGTGCTACGACGGTTAGCCCCACCGTAACATATGTTATAACCGTTTGAATGTGCGCAGTTTGATATGACATGTTACCAACATATATGCACACGGATTTAAACATTACGGTTATATCAACGGTTTTAAACTTAAGCCCTGTTGTGTTATAGCGCGCGGTCATGTGATAACCATGTGCCCACGGGCCTTGGTAGTTAAGGTCGGCGCATAACCGTTCGACAATTTGGACCGGTTGTGCGATTGCACCTGGTGCCAAGTTTTTATGCTTTAAAAATGTGTGTGGGCTAGGTTGAGCCAAGAGAGGTGCATTTTGTAGATGCAGAGACAACAAGCGTGAAGGGAGGACTTCCAGGAAGCCTATCTACTTCAATTTTTGGCCAAACGAGGTGCCGAAAAAGCCCAGCTAGGGGTTTTTGGACGTTCTGAAGCCATTGGGGCAGTCTATTTGGCATTTTGAGCATTGTAAAGCACATTTTTGAGCACTTTGAGCAAATAATACAAATGATCCATTGGAAGCTGGACCAGGAGATGTAGCCCAAGAGAGGGGTGAACTCCTTTATCATTTGCTGTGTTATGTGTTTTCTGTTCATTGATTATGCTGCTATTTATAT
>JASDQU010738119.1:66459-96733 GCA_032191745.1 Picea mariana
TTGACTACTTTGACCTTTTGGGGCTTCTAGATGACTCATGAGGGTTCTTCAACTTCACATGGCCATAACTCTCTAACCGTGAAGAGTTATGTGACGTTCCACATTCCACCGAAAATGGCATGACATGTACTATCCATCTATAATAATATTATCTTCAAATATATAAAAAATCATACCATTATACATCAAACAAGCTTGGATCCATTACCCAAACCTTTGTTCTACCGAAAGATGCTACCAAACTTTCTTCAAGGGTTGACATCAATGACAACCAACCCAATTAATCAACAATCCAAGTCATTAGATGTGTTAAGGTAGTTCTTGATGGAGCATATGAGGTGCTGCAAGAGTTGTTAGATGAACATGGCCACTACATGATTGAGGATGACGCCAACAACGAATAAGAAAATTGTTATTTGAAGGAATTTGGAAAGTACTTGAAGAGGAGAAACAAGTATGAATCTTGTTAAATCTAAAGATGAAAAAGTTGGTATCTTTTACCTTGACAATGAAATTTGTGGTGGAAATATGTAACATCCCTGTTTCCCCCAGTTTGTAAATAATCATAAATAGGATTACCATGCTGAGGCATGTGGACAATGTAAATGTATTATTGTTTGAGTTGCCAATCACTGACTGTGGGGGTGAATCCTTGAAAGTAATGACCATGATATCATTAGAGGAAGAATGTGAAAACTATACGAGAGAGTTCATTATATCAAATAACCCCAAATTTCCCTTGATGAGGATGACAAACCTCCTTCGGATCCCAAGGAGAGAAATCGGTTCATAAAGAAAGGACCAGTGGTTGAATTATTAACCACCCCCATGAATGGGAGCATGGGCTAGCTGCAGAATGTCAGCCCGAAGTACCATAGAGATCTACAGATCTGAGCTTCCTTCTGACAGAAGGAACGTGATGAGACGGGAACCTTCCAAAAGGAAGGTAAGATATATACACAGGGACAATCAGAGACAAGACAGGAGATGGGAGTGCAAGCTCATAAGGGAGATGCGCGGAGCTCTCCAGTGGAGGATGCAAAGAAGGCTGTGAGCTTGATGCTGAGTGAGCATCTGATAAACCTCGTTGAGGCCATAACAAAGAGAGAAATCTCTGCAAGTTCGCAGAGAACATAACTCGAGTAGAACTGGAACATAGAAAGAATCCTTGAAAACTGCGAGAGTTCTTTGGTGATATCATGGCTTGGAACGGGGGTGGCCAGAGTGCTAAGAATGAATGCCTCTGAGCTTATGGTAGGGTGGAAGGACGAAAACCCACAGTCAGTTAGTTGGCGACAACCTATAATAGATAAGTGTTCTCCTACCCTGTGTAATTGAGTTGTAACTGTGTATGAATTAGATATACTATGAATGTTTTCAGGAATGTGCATGATTACTTGATGGATATATCGTATCCCTTCTATTTCTTCTTGGTTGTATAATTAGGCAAGTAGGAAATTATATGGTTCGGACATGATTTTTACTCGTAAATGCTTGCACCTTATGGTGGCCTAAGCTAGAGCCATGAACTGTGAGTTCATCGACCTTAGGTACAATTTCATGTACGTATGTCGACCCACCTAGTCGTTTTGAATCCCTTGGAGGATGGAGTTATTAATCTCAGGAGAGGTAGTGCAGATATGCACCATCTCTCTGTGAGGCAAGCAGAGACCGAGAACTACTTAAGCTTTAGACTTGATGAATGAGCGCAAGGGGTACACGAAAATTCTTGCAAGTGTTAAATCCAGTAGAAAGAGCGTAACGCTCCTAAGTCCTTCATAACTAACCAATCTCAGAAGATATAACACTTTTGAAAGTGTTTATGAGATCCCAGAGTCAGACTCGTAGGAGAAGAAAAGGTTTGAGACCTTTGAAGACTGATAAATCTTCCAAGTGGAGGAAATCAGAAGCTCAGGAGGAGGAGTGACAGTGGTCGTTGGAGCACAATCAAAAGGATCGACAACCGTCTGATCAGAGGAAGGTGCACGAGTCTTAACACTTGCACGCATAGGAAAGATGACCCATCAAGGTTTGGGACTCAAGATTTTCGAAGCCTAGAGAGCCGGAAAGCTGAAGTGAAATCTCAGTCGTGGATCGACGAAGTGAATCTGGACCATTAGATCGAGAAGAATACATGTCGACGGGTCGTGAGATCTAGAGGAAGGCAAAGGTGAAGTGTTCAAACACCCGAAGCCCGAATAGCTAAAGAGCCGTGAGTTGTCGATTGGCAAGGGGACACTCGTCAACAGATCGAGAGCTCTGGGAGAACTATAGTGGGGTTTTAGTTTGAGAACTGAGATTTTCGAACCCCGAAGACCTGAAGTGAATCTGGGCCGATATATATAAGAGAGAGAGAGAGACGTGGCGTGAATCCGTGAACTCCGGGTAAAGTCCCGAAGTGATTCATAGCCGTTGGATTTGGGGAAGGTGTGGCGTGAATCGGTGAACTCTAGGTAAAGTCCTGAAGTGATTCATAGCCATTGGATTCGGGGAAGGCTTGACGTGAAGTCGTGAACTCCGGGTAAAGTCCCGAAGTGATTCATAACCATTAGATTCATAGGAGACGTGTCGCAAATCTGTGAACTCCAGGTAAAGACCCGAAGTAATCCTAAGTCATCCAATCTAAGAGGACATGTGGTAGGATTCCACATATTTGAGGGGAAGAGAAGTTTGAGATTTGAGATCTGAGAAGTCCGAAACCCAAAGGAGGCCCCGATCGTCGATCGAGAAAAGGGTTGGAGGACTGTTGATTTGGGTTGAATGGTCAAACATCCGAAGTGGAAGCAAGACCGTTGATTGGTAGGACAGGTGCCTGGAGATCGCCAATTCCGGAAGGTCAACATTTTTCCGACTCGCACATCGGGAAAGTCAAAGGAAAGAGTTGTGAAGACTCACGAAATGCGAAATCACGATTTGATCTGAGCCGTTAGATCGTGGGGAGTTGTGAGCCATCAAACTGACGCTCACAAATATCGGGAAATGGGGAATTGGGAGAACAGAGGTGAACCAACCTCCAAAGTCTCGAAATGCGAAATCGTGACGCGCCTTTCGTTTTGGCGACTGGTCACAGTCTTGTTCACATAAAGGGAGGGGCTTAACCAAGAGAGCTAGTGCCTAAATACGCTGAAGCTTAAAGGCGTTAAGTAGAAAGCCATGGGTTCCATATAACCTGCGCCTTGAGGGAAAGAGGGCTTGTTAAGTGGATTTGAGGTTCTTCCCTGACTTCCATTGACTGGGATTAGAGATCATGGATGGAGGAATTGACTAATTGAGGAAATATATATCTATATCTATATCTATATCTATATCTCTCTCTCTCTCTATCTCTCTCTCTCTCTCTATATATATATATATATTTGCCCCATCATGGGTGTGTTACAAATTGGTATCAGAGCATGGTTACAAAACTTGGCCTGCATGGGCTCATGTACGAGTCGCGTAAGGAGATGTTGTTATCTGCATTTACTCCTTGAGGAGAAGGATTGCGGATTGAACTTGTGATTTTGGGAATTCTTGTTGAATTTCAACAGAAGAATTTCTTTAGCCCTTGTCAAAGTGATAACTACTCTTACCAGAGTAGGGATATGCTAGTTAACATTTATAATAAGACTTGAATATGGATAGATGAAGGTGGCAGGGTTCTGTCAAGGGTAGCTGAAGCCTGAAGAATGAATGACCTGGTGTTCGTAACACTGCTTCTAAGCATGGACAGTTGGGATTTCATGCACTGATGATGGTGGATTGTAAAATGGTTAATACCTTTGTGGGCTTAAAGGAATCTGATAGGATCAGGTAGGATCCTTGGCAGTTATAGTTACTGCTTTATATTAAAATCAGAGTATACAAATCTTCATGACCAGAGAAAAGTGAGAAGACCTTAGGGATGCTGAGGTAAGGAGGTTTTCTTGCTAAGACGTTGTCGCATAAAGAGGAAAGTGACCCTGGTTGGTTATAGCCATGAGAGAAGGCAACATCAACATGAGATATGACTGTGAGATTAGTCCTGTAAGTGATTGAAATCTCAAACTAAAGGACACGAATGATGAAATTGAACTATCAAGTGAATGCATTAGGTAAAAAGGTGCAATAGATGAACCGGCATACACACGAATGTGTATACATGATCATAAGGATGATTGGAAGATCCTTGGAAAAAGGACATAGAAGCCTGATATGTCCATGTGTGTGAATGACATGGAAAAAGGTGTAAGCAATAAGCTAACATGATGAATACTTAGCTGTGTTTAATTATGCTTGAGTGAATGGGTTAAATACATCATGGATGTAAGTTAACAAAACCAGAATATGTATGGACATGTAATCAAGTACATGACAAAGATGCATGTTTATATTCCTTAAGGAATATTTGGCAAACAGGTAAAAGCTAACTCAAGGTTGAGTCTACCACAAATAGTGATGGATATGTAATAAGGAAGTTGCATACTGAAGGAATTCCCTGTGGAGGAACTGTGTGAAGACTCTCTGAGGAAAACAAAGTCACAACCTTAATGACTGCTGAGAATTAAGCAGTAAGCCAAAAGTTTATATGAATACCAGAATCCTGGATTACATTTTGAAATAAAATAAAAAAACATAATGTAATGAGTAGAAGACTAATAAATGAATATTGACCATTCCGATAACCGAATGGTAATGTGCAGGATGCACAGGTTCATGATCCCTTATGAACAAAAGTTTTCTATTAAGCATGTTGTTGTATTCCAAAAATGTTAGGCTGGGTCCTAACCAAGGTTGCTCGAGGAAAATAGCAGGAAGATTCCAACATGGAGTTAATTGCAAAAAAAAAAAAAACCCAGAGAAAAGTCAGTGAGACCTTCGAAATAACTCAGTTGGGCTGAAAAGTCCCAAGCGATGTAGAAAGAATTTGAAGAAGGGGAGAGCCCTCAATTCTTTTCTTGCTGTGTGTTATGTTTTTCTCTGAATGAGAAAGCTAATACATGGATGGAAGTAAATTTTTTGACACCATAGTCTTGATGGTTATGTTACTGTAGAAACGATTGAGAACTGTTGTGTTGCACTCACAAAAACATTAAGGATAAGGTGATGAAGTGCATATAGATATGCTAAGACATGTCTGAAAATGTTTTTTTAATTCGAATGCTATGGTACTTGCATTTTTAATTTACATGAAAACTAATGTGTTTATGATGTATGTCATGTGTAGAAAGAAATAGAATGGAACTGTTGAGAAAGACAGTTGCCAATAATGACAGAACCGGTATAAAAATGTTCATTCCTATGTGGCACAAGGTATGAAGGGATTGGGTAAGAATCCCTTCTGAAATGTTTTACGCTCTTAATGCTATGTATGAAATGTTGAAGGGAAGTTGTATTCCATGGATACCCAAGTAGGGTATGATTCAGGAAGGAGAACCTGAATGATGGAGGTGTGAACCTCTGGCAGTGAAGACTGATTGTATTATGTAGGAGCATCTGAACCAAGTGATCTATGTTGACTCAAAAGGTCCAAAAACCTCTACTAAGAGATCGTATAAATCCATTCGATCAACTATAGATCGAGATCGTGAGGACCGTGAGAGAAAACCCTGATCGAATCAGGTTAATCAAGAACCTGATAACGAAAGTAAAAACAAGCCGTTCATTGAAAGGAAACTGATCTATGTCATCAGATCGATTTCAAGATCCACTGGAGTTAATGGATCAAATACCAGTCGTTTGTAAGATCGACGACCCACATTCATTGCGGGGATTGAATAGGCACTCAAGTTAACGACGGAGTCTGTGCCCGTAATTTAAACTCAATACAATTTTATTTTGAGTTTGGGGTCCGATCGTAGATCGGACAACCCGCATCTATTGCGGAGATCGGAAGGAGAACTAAACCACGAACTAGTTGACTTTCAACAATCCCTTGCAACCATTGGATTTCAGGATAGATAGATCTTCACCGTCGAAGTGCAGACAAGAGGTTTAACCAGGATCATAGCACCCAGACACGGGAGCTAAAAGAGTAACACTTGAAAATAATAGAGCTAAGGTCACAACTCTTGATCGCGTGAAGAGAAAGCGGAGTCCCTCCAGACCAGTCAAGAAAAATAGAGTTTAGCGCTCTACGATTAGACTGTGGTTGCGGGGACTAGTTCTATGGGAATCAAGGTGCTCACAACTAGCACATTACATGGATTTTTCAGTAAGGAAGGAGGACCTTCCAATGTTTTACTTACATTATGTAAGCGTTGAAGGAAAAAAAATTAGGTGGCCATAGGTGTTGGCACCCTGTTTTTTAATGAAGGAAGAATGCTTAAAGGCATTCATGTGAAACTTATGAGTTTCATGTGTACTGATTTGGGATCGTGATCAGCCTATAGAAGGAAGCATGGTCATGCTGTAAGAGTGAATGAAAATGAATAATCCATGTGGTGAAGAGGTTGGTTAAATTCCAATACACCATGGCCAAGAACCTATCATAAAGTGTGACAAACTTGAAATCAATACAAGAGTGCATTGGGTATGATTGTGGCCATGAGTACGGGCACATTTGTTAAATCATTTAAAATGTTGAATTACGCTTCGAAAGGTTTGGTATGTTGAAATGAGGCATAGGAAAGGAATGGGTTTCCCTTTTCACGTTTATATAGATGTGATGAACTGTTAGTATGCATGGTTTTGAGTATATATATATATATATATATATACATGAATGCATGAGGGACTAACAATTTGTTGGGTTGTGGAAAGAATGAATTGCAGGAAGTAAAGGGTCATGGATATGGCAGTGATGTAACCCCACAATGAAGACCAATTTCCTGCTGAGCCAAACTGTAAGAAATGGTATTTTCCTTTTTCGAGAAAGTGAATTTGATTGTTAGTATACACAACTCTAAAATTGTTTGTAATGACGTTATAAAGGTATAACAAAATATATGTGCATAGGAAACTAACAATTTAGTTGGCTGATTGAAGTTGAAAGTGCAGGAAGTAAAGGGGTCTTGGATATGGAAGCATTGCAAGCCCATAAGGAAGACCCATTACCTGCCGAGCCAAACCGCTATGGGAAGGAAAGTACCATAATTATGAATCTGGTTACTGTGTGGAAATATGTGGGTGACAAATTTACAAGAAAATTTTGAATTTAAAATTTATAATGATGTCTCATGAATTTCTGTATACCTGTGATATAGGTGAGAAGCAGAGTAGCCTTCGTCCCTAACTTTCGCTGAGCCAGAAGAAAAGATATGTCCAGAAAGGGCAGATGATGAAAAATGGCTAATGTTGAGCCATGAGAACCCCGTGATAACCCATGATCGCCTGAAATATATTGTGTTGAGGTAACACAAGCCAGAGGGATGCCTCGGCAGAGCAAGTCTGAGGGATGCCTCGACAGAGCAAGTCTGAAGGACGCCTCGACTATAAGACTCAATAGAGTCTTTGGAATCCTTTTTGTGCGAGAAAACCTTGGCAGGGCAAGACGGATCACCCGAGGAACTGTATAGTAGAGAAGGGGATGCCTGAGCTTGGGCCTGGAAGGTGAGTGACAACAAGGAAGATGAAACCTTAAAAGTTCTTGTAAACTATTGATTGGGATCATGCACCCAATGGGTATGTCAAGGAATAAAAATAAGCATGGATAACAAACCAACCATATGAATGCAAACCCACAAACTGCACAGATAATTATTGTGCTAAGATTATGAAATTTTCGTAGAAATTTTCTTTTATGCAATGTTTTCGCATAAGACTATGATTAATGTGCTTGTTGTCCAAGAATTATTGAAAGCAGGTATTTTTGAGGAAGAACACCGAGGACGGTGTTCCTTTAAGGGGGAGGGTATTGTAACATCCCTGTTTCCCCCAGTTTGTAAATAATCATAAATAGGATTACCATATCGAGGCATGCAGACAATGTAAATGTATTATTGTTTGAGTTGCCAATAACTGACTATGGGGGTGAAGCCTTGAAAGTACTGGCCATGATATCACTAGAGGAAGAATGTGAAAACTATACGAGAGGGTTTATTATATCAAATAACCCCTAATTTCCCTTGATGAGGATGATAAACCTCCTTTGGATCCCAAGAAGAGAAATTGGTTAATGAAGAAAGGACCAATGGTTGAATTATCAACCACCTCCATGAATGAGAGCATGGGCTGGCTGCAGAATGTCAGCCCGAAGTACCACAAAGATCTGCAGACCTGAGCTTCCTTTTGCAGAAGGAACGTGATGAGTCGGGAACCTTCCAAAAGAAGGAAGGTAAGATATATACATAGGGACAATCAGAGACAAGACAGGAGATGAGAGTGCAAGCTCGTAAGGGAGATGTGCGGAGATCTTCAGTGGAGGACGCACAGAAAGCTGCGAGCTTGATGTTGAGAAAGCATTTGATAAACCTCACCGAGGCCATAACAAAGAGAGAAATCTCTGAAAGTTCGCAGAGAACAGAATCCGAGCAGAACTGAGACATAGAAAGAATCCTTGAAAACTATGAGAGTTCCCTAGTGATATCATGGCTTGGAACGGGGGTGGCCAAAGTGCTAAGAATGAATAACTCTGAGCCTATGGTAGGGTGGAAGAACAAACACCCACAGTCAGTTAGTTGGCAACAACCTGTAATAGATAAGTGTTCTCCTACCCTGTGTAATTGAGTTGTAACTGTGTATGAATTGGATATACTATGAATGTTTTCAGGAATGTGCATGATTGCTTAATGGATATACCTTATCCCTTCTATTTCTTGTTGGTTGTATAATTAGGCAAGTAGGAAATTATATGGTTCAGACATGATTTGTACTCGTAAATGCTTATGCCCTGTGGTGGCCTAAGCTAGAGCCATGAACTGTGAGTTCGTTGACCTTAGGTATAGTTTCGTGTACACATGTCGACCCACCTAGTCATTCTGAGTCCCTTGGAGGAAAAAGTTGTTAAGCTCAGGAGAGGTAGTGCAGATATGCACCGACTCTCTGTGAGGCAAGCAAAGATCGAGAACTAGTTAAGCTCTATACTTGATGAATGAGTGCAAGGGGTACGCAGAAATTCTTCCAAGTGTTAAATCCAGTAGAAAGAGCGTAACGCTCCCAAGTCCTTCATAACTGACCAAGATAAGAAGAAATAACACTTTTGCAAGTGTTGATGAGATCCTAGAGTTAGACTTGTAGGAGAAGCAAAGGTTTGAGACCTTTGAAGACTAATAAATCTTCCAAGTGGAAAAAATCAAAAGCTTTGGAGGAGGAGCGACAATGGTCGTTGGATCACAATGAAAAGGATCGACAACCATCGGATCAGAGGAAGGTGCACGAGGCTTAACACTCGCACACATAGGAGAGAGGACCCATCAAGGTTTGAGACTCAAGATTTCTGAATCTAGGAGAGTTGGAAAGACGAAGTGAAATCTCAGTTGTGGATCAACGAAGTGAATCTGGACTGTTAGATCCAGAAGAATACATGTCGGTGGGTCGTGAGATCTAGAGGAAGGCAAAGGTGAAGTGTTGAAACACTCGAAGCCCGAATAGCCGAAGAGCCGTGAGCCGTCAATTGGCAAGGGGACATTATTCAATAGATCGAGAGCTCCAGGAAAACTGTAGTGGGGTTTCAGTTTGAGAACTGAGATTTCCGAACCCTGAAGGCCCGAAGACCCAAAGTGAATTTGGGCGATAGATCTAAGGGATACGTGGTGTGAATCCATGATCTCCGGGTAAAGTCCTGAAGTGATTCATAGCCGTTGGATTCGGGGAAGGCGTGGCGTGAATCCGTGAACTCCGGGTAAAGTCCCAAAGTGATTCATAGCCGTTGGATTCGGGGAAGGCATGGCCTGAAGCTGTGAACTCCAGGTAAAGTCCCGAAGTGATTCATATCCGTTAGATTCAAAGGAGATGTGTCACAAATCTGTGAACTCTGGGTAAAGACCCGAAGTAATCCTAAGTCGTTCGATCTAAGAGGACACGTGGAAATATTTCACGTATTTGGGGGGAAGAGAAGTTTGAGATTTGAGATCTCAGAAGTCTGAAACCCAAAGGAGGCCCTAACCATTGATCGAGAAAAGGGTTGGAGGACCATTGATTTGGGTTGAATGGTCAAACACTCGAAGTGGAAGCAAGATCGTTGATTGGTAGGACATGTGCCTACAGATCGCCAGTTCCAGAAGGTCAACATTTCACTGACTTGCACATCGGGAAAGTCAAAGGCAAGAGTTGTGAAGACTTGAGAAACGCGAAATCACAATTTGATATGAGCCGTTATATCATGGGGAGTTGTGAGTCGTCAATCTGGTTCTCACAAATATAAAAAAATCGGGAATTGAGAGAACAGAGGTGATCCAACCTCCAAAGTCCCGAAACGCAAAATTGCAACGCGCCTTTCGATTTGGTGACTGGTCACAACCCTAGTGGATGTAACAACATTTATAAAAACAACAAATAAATGGCTTAGAATGCAAAATGTATAGTTGGAATGAACATGAATATGCAATAAAGTACCTAAACTAACAAGTTTCTTTGAGAGAGAAGGTGGAAATTGAGGTTTTATCTGACTTGAAAGTTAATGACTAGTGTCATATTGTTTCCTTGGGAAATCATTTAAACTTGAAGAAGAACACTTACTAAACCAAGTCGTTATGCATGATGAAACCTTAGCTCAAAGATAATCCACCAAAACAAGAGAAAGCATCGACAAGATTATTCTCCAAAAGGTGCGCATAAGTACTCCATAGTAGAAAAGAAGAGAAGAGAGAAATATAAGTGATTTCCCACAATTGGTGAGTTATGATTTTGACATGAGGTAGTGCTAGCCTCTTTATATGAGGTAAACCTAGTGCTATAACCCCTCAAATCCCTAAAAATACAAACGATCCATGATATAAGTGAGATAAGTCAAGGTTGACCCCTCAAATAGCCTCTAGTTACCACTAGGTGAGAGGGGGTAACATGGTTAATCCTAGTTCCACTTGATATCAATTGCTATATGCTAGAGAAGAAGTAGGAAGACACCCAGGGTTTATAAGATTATAAACTCTAGGGTTTATTTCCTAGAAGGTTTGACCTAGGCTTATGATTGGATAATCCTAGCGTTTTCATCTTCAAGTCTTCTTTTGCCTTTAGCCTCCATTGAAGGTGTTGTATTGACTCCACATGCCCAAGAATTTAAGACGACACTAGTCTTTATCATTTGCAAGTGATATAAAACTCTAATTTGGCTCTCTCTCTAACGATTTGCATTAATTGTTTGGAATCATCTCTAACATCGACATTTCCACAATAATTACATTTTCGTCCATGAGGGCTTGTCATGTTGCACTCATTTAATATAGTTTCATTCTCTTTATTTAAACCACAAAAATCATTCTCAACCTATTCCACTGAAGATAGTAAGTAGAGTCATTTCAAAGGCCATGAACCATCATCTTCTTGTCCAAAAATCTAACTCAACATTCATACATGATCCTTTTGGTGCCCATACTTCAAATCATTTATTACATACTCAAGTTTAATCTCTCACGTGTTTGTCAATGTCTCTAACGTTTTGGTCAACCGTATCAACTATGCAACAACCATGTCTTGGAACATATTTCGATGTCATACCTCTATTTCCCTTAGTATTTTGAATACCTATCATATCATTTATGTCTTAATCAAAATTTTCATTCCCATAGTAGGATTCCATATCGTTTTGGTTTTGTCATAATAGGCTTTTGCTACTTTAGTAGGAAGGTGATATATTGGTAGGATTCAATTCAGAAGTGTTGGTATCATCACTAGGAGAAATCTTAGAAGAATCCATTAGTTATTGGACGATGAAGAATACCCATGATATTCCAATGGAAGGAACTTTGATGCAAATATGAAGACTTTTAAGTGTAAGACATGATAAGGAATATGAGATGATTTATTTTATAGTGATAAGGAATGCAATGGAAATGCATGTATGATATGTGTTATAATGATAAGACATGCAATGGAAACGCATGTATGATTTCATGTGCTATAATCAATAAAAAAGGCATGTATGATTTGTATTATAGTGGTAGGATATGTATGAGATGATTTTGTTATGGTAATAAGTTAATTCATAATTAGGAATGTATAATTTTTGCCTTGCTAATAAAACATGCCATGATAGTTCATGTATGATTGTGTTATCAGGTTAAGGCATGTTTGATTCATGTTATGAGGTCAAGAAATGGGATTTCGTGCATGGTTATGTCAATTAAACATGTGATTAATAATCATTAATCAACATCAAATAAACAAACACTACAGTTAATAAAACACGTGCCATGAAATGTGTGTGTGTGTATTTAAAATTGTATCAACTATACATTTTTTACAAAATGGCACATCGTGTCCAATATACAAAACAACAACAAGTGCCTAAACATGGAAAATTGACATATGGTACCCTAAATACAAAATGACACTCATTGGTCACTCATTGACCACTGCCACCCTCACAACTATCATGTGTATCCTGGAAATCAATCTTTCTTCTCTTACTCGAAGTAGCACCTCAGGTAGTTTTGCGTCTATGGATGGTTTGTCGCTCTAGAGACTAAACAAAGAAACAACATTCTTATAAATTTTTTTCCACATTGAATTAACAAACTTCCAAAATGATACTTTATAATTCAAGCTAAGAAAACTCACTGCAGATGATACTGAAAATCCCTAGGGTGTTTCCCTCCTTCGTGACCCTAATATTTAAATGATGCCACCCTACAACAATGACAAGGATCAAAGCATAAAATTTAAACAAAAATGCATAAACTCAATTAGATTCATTATACATAAAAAATCATCAACAAATGATATCATCGTGAATAACTCGGGCAACGATGGAGAGTCGCTAGCAGGTGGAGCACTTGGATCTACAACCTGCTCTGAAGCAACATATGATATGAACACCTTAGTGGATGGAACAATATTGTCTACAATAGATATGACTGGTAGATTGCATACATGTGTAGCCACTATGGATGTATCAGATAGAAAAGGTGGTAGGGGTAGGTGGCATATGGGTGCTTCCACTATGGATGGATGCAATGAAAAACGTGGTAGGGGTGGGTGGCATACAAGTGCACCCACTATGGATAGATGAGATGACAAAGATGGTGGAGGTGGGCGGTGATAAAACCCCATGAGTGGTACAAGTGATGGTAAAACCCTTGGGGTAGAAAGAGGAATCCCAAGAGTTGAGGCAAGGTGGCTAATGACTGGACTACCCCTGTATTTGGGGGAAAATGATCTAGGGAATGGCGGTGGTGATGGTGAATGGAAGGGTGGTGGTACATTTGACCTAGCAATGAATGAATTAGCCTCCATGCATATTTATAATATTTTTATTAGTACAAAAACATAAAATTCAACCAAAACAATATAACAAATTTCACATTTAAAGAAGATTGAACTTGACACACGATTCTTGTGAAGGGGTGACTTGTCCATGCCAGGTGGACATGGTTCATCACCGTATGGTATCACAACCTGTAGAATCACAACAACATTATATTTGAGGATGTCAAAGAATACACAAATCATTGTGGTAAATTTATCAAAGGTGACACATACCTATGTATGTGGTACACCAAATGTGAAATTTGCCTCTATTGTTGCATCAGTGGTGGAAATCAACACTGACGTATCTACCAACGTCAAGAGTATCTGATCCGAGTGTAGCAATTGAAAACATCATATAATAAGATATGGAAAAAAATACACAAAAAACTATGTGTGTGTGTGTGTGTGTATATAACAAAATCAATGAAGAACATAGAGATGGTCAAGATACTAACCTTTTATGTGAAACTCCCATGTCCATTAGCTTCCAACGACACATAAAAAATATTTCCGCAACTTGAGCATTTATGAGGATCACATGAACGCGTAATATATCCATGTTCCCTCTCCTGATTGCACTCTACGATAGGGCTTGAAGGTCCATCCCCTCTTCCAATGTCACTTATATATACCTCCTATCGAGATAGTGCTACAAAACTGCCATGTAGCACGAGGCTTCGATTCAAAGTTGTTATGGATAACTCTGTCTGGGTGATGCCTTCTGCAATAGGAGGATGTTGAGTGTAATACCCCTATGTTGAACCCCAAATTGTACATATAATTGTAATTGTACTTTACATGTAAGTTGGTCATCTGAATGAACAAGATCCTTGGTTTGGTATTGAGTGCATTAAGTTAGTGCGCGTGAATATCATACCAAAGGAGTGCGTGTAGTTTTTAAATGATATAGCACACAGTTTAATGTATTTGACACACATATGTGTAAGTGCACAAGAATCGCACACTAAAAGAGGAATAACTTGAAGAATACAACACACACTGATGCAAGCGCGTGAGGATGGCGCATTAAAAGAAGAGTCGTCCATGATTACACATGTTCCAGGATTCAGCGCACACCGTCTTAGTGCGTAATTTTAGAGGCTAGAGAGCCTTTCTGCATATATGTCATGTTGTAATGCGCACCTGTGTAAGTGTGCAAGGGTGGCACACTTAAAGAAGAGTGAGTGCATCCCAGAAGTTATGCGCACACTAGTTTAGTGCACGATCTTATGTTTATGAGGCTGGTGAGTCTGGATGCAAAAGATCAGTACTTCTATATTGAGAATGTAAATGTAACCACATGAAAATATAATGAAAATACATCACTACGACATACCAACCACGTAAAAGAGTATGGGGGACTATAACTCCACTAGCTGAGGTTAAGGGGGGGCGACATTAAGGGGGCTTAAACCCACAAGAATATTATATTAATATTCCTTAAAAGTATAAAGTAAGGATATTATTATATCCTAAGCCTAAAGGAGGGGCACATGTGGACTGAAGACAGTTCTCAACATGACAAGTGTCAAGTTGGGAACATGCATCCAAATAGTTTGGACTTAGTACCTTTTTTCTATCATTCGATCATTCCTGCAAGCGAGGAGGGCGAGAGTTGTGATTTGTAGCCAACTCTTTTGTCATAGAACCTTGTTGTTATTGCCATCGAACCTGGATGTTACTGTGACCAATATTTTTTTGTTATTGTCGCAGATACCTATACATTGCATAGCTTGGAGAGTTGGACTAAGGAAACAGGTTGTCAGGCCCATAGGATAATGTGTTCTCTTCAGGTGAGAGAATTTTTGGACTGAAGAGGCAGGTTTTTCAGGCCCGTAGGATATTGCATTCTCTCCAGGTGAGAGAATTGTTGGGAATTAACTCCCAAGGCGCCAAACTACAACGACAGGGATCTGAGACTTCCTGTCCGACTTGTTGTTGAATCCCTGGAAGGGAAGTGGGGCAGTTGAAGGATTGTTGAGCAGAGAAGGGGCACACTTCCAGTGGTGGGTTAGGCATGTGGGGAGTGATGGATTGTAGGCTTTCAATATGACTTGGCATCTGTGATGGAGTTTCCTGTGATTTGAGTCACTTGTGACTGAGTTTCTTGTTGACCGAGATAACTTAGCTTGGCTAGGAACCCTTACCCAAGTGGAGTTTATCCCCAGCTCAGGGGCAACCCACTGCTGAGAGTGATGAGTAACACGGTCTAAGGCTAAGAGGAATGTGGAAGGTTTGCCCACAATTGGTGTACCTTTAATCGAAGATAAGCGTTATTATATATTAAATGACCATGTGTTGCAGTGATAATTATGCTTCCGTTTTCATGGGTTTATTCTGTTTATGCTGCATGTATACTTTTGTTATGAACATGTATGTAATTGTGCATTTTAGAGTGTAGTTATATGTTTTAATTTGTATTAGAGTTAATATCAGAGAAACACGGTTGAGTTCCTGTTGGTAATGAAAATGTGACGAAATGGTATCAGAGCTGATGAGAAGAGAAGTGATTTTTTGGTGTGATGTGCCCAGCTTGTGTGGTTGGGTACGTTGCAAAATGGTATCAGAACCCAGTTTTCAACACTGAGTCTAGATGGGTCGAGTTAGCATGATGTCGAAGTGGATTCTCACAAAGAATTGAATTAGAAAGTGGCTAAATTTGAAGTTACAGTGCGTCCATGACGAAAATTTGAAGTGATTGAGTGGAATTGGGTAAAAGCCCCAAATTCTGTTGTTAAATTCATGGAGAATTTGGGAAAAACGTGTAACGAGAATATCAACCAACAACACACAGAAACAATTGTTGTTGCAGAAGGTTGAATTTGGGTGTATGGGAGTGAAATTGAACAAATTTCATGGTTGTAGAATGTCTATGGAGGAAATTGGGTGAATTTGGACAAAACCCCCAATTTTCACGTCAAAATTTATGGAAAGATCAGTTAAGTGTCGAAATTAATATGTGCGCTAAGTAGTAGTGACGTGCAAGAAAATAAGGGTGCACGAGATATGTACCCTAAGTTTTGGTACTGTGTCAGATATAACTGGTGGTGTGCATAGAATATAGGTGCGCGGTAAAGCGCGCTTAAGTTTGAAGCATCACATGGTGCAGAGTTTGTGGCACACAAATAATATTGTGATGTGTAGGATGTGTGCTTGAAGTGTTGGCAGAGCGTAGTTCAGATCTGTGGATGTGCGCATGACAGTGTGGTGTTCGTGGTGCATGCAGTATGAACACATTGAACCCGGTGTTGTATAGTGCAGTGCTTGTAGTGTGCGTAGAGTGTTGGTGCGCGACACAGAAATGGTGATCAATAAATGTTGGCATGCAATATGAACACACTAAACCTTAGGTCGTGTGGTATGGTACTTGTAGTGCACGCAAGATATTGGTGTGCGAAATAAAAGTTGTGCTCAATAGAGATTGGTGCGCGAGAGTAAAAGTATGAATATTGGATATTGAAGCGTGGCGCATGCACTACATTTTAGCGTTGTGTGTGTAAAATTGGTGCATGTTAATTATGGCTTATAATTGAGAAGTAGGGCACATGAAGTTTATTGGGCAGTCAATTTCCCCAAGAAATGAGAAGAAATAATTATGAAGCTTTACAGAAACAAAATTGTACATAATTTCATGAATCTATTAATTGTTTAGCCTAAGAAATTTTGTTGGCTGCACATTTTGCAAAGTTAACAACATTTAGGTCCGAACAAGATTAGCACAAGTTGAGAATCATGGAATATGTCCAAGGAGTTTACAGCCATGAAGAAGAGATAAGAGGAAAGTATGTCCATATGGGTAATGAAGGTACAAATTCAAATGGACACAGAGAAGGTAAGGAGGAAAGTATGAACTTGGTAGAGACTATAAAAACATCTACAAAAGGATGTCCTAGGCTATAAAGCTAATAACGAGAGGCTTATGAAAGCCAAGGAGCAGCAAGAAGACTTCAACATCAAGTTAATGCAGAGCTTGGACAAAATATAGAAGAAGATGGATAAGGAGACCGATTCAAGCAGATCAGGGAGCCATAATTCTCATGATAAGGGGAAAAGAACAAGAAGTGTTGGTAGACATCACCATCACTCTCCAAGGAATTCAACTAGGAGAGAACGAAACAATGCAATTCCATCTCCTATCAGGAAGCAAAAGAAGAAGCCTGGAGTGGATGAAATTCAGGGGGAAATGAACAAAATCAAGCCTCCTACTTTAGAGGGTGAACATAAGAAGGATGAGGATGTCGAGAATTTTTATTTATCAGCTCAAGGGAAAATCATCAATGTGGTGGGACCAATTTGTGTAGGCACAATACATTGATGAGAAGAAGGTGACTTGGAGGAAATTCAAGAGGTATTTTCAAAGGAAATACTTGACTAAGAGATACTATGATAAGAAAATGAAGGAATTCTTTGAACTCAAGCTTGGAAGTATGACCATAGATGAGTATGTGTAACATCCCTAGCCACCAACAGTGTCGGGCAATGCCACTACTAGGACATTTCGCTTAGCTCTGATACCAATTTGTAACATCCCCAGCCACTCACAGGCTTGGAAATGCTACCACTGCGGGTGGTTGGGGATGTTACAGTATGAAAGGAGGTTTTTATAGCTGTTGGAATATGTTTCCTTCATCAAAGATGAGAAATTTAAGATTCAAAGATATTTGAGTGGGCTGCCATTATTTATCAGTGTCAGGATACAATATGACAATCCCAAAATATTGGAGGAAACTATAAGAAGGGCTAAGTGTCTTTATGATCAGCATAAAGGGAAAGCAACTTAACAAAAATCTTGGGAAGACAAGAAGAAAAGTAAGATGGAACAAAGGAAGAAGGGGACTAAGCCACTATTCTTCAGAAATAAATACTGGGAACAACCAACTTCTAAAGAATCCAGAATGATAGAGACATTGGGACAAAGACCAAGGAAACCACCTATTCAATGTTGGGGTTGTAAGGGAAATCATATGTATAGAGATTTCCCTCACATAAGTGAAAGAGTGAGGATTGTTCCCAATGTACATCAAGTTGAAACAATGGAGGAAATGGTAGAAGTATACTTAAGATCTATGCAGCCTTGGACAACAAGCAAGCTGAATTTCAATCACATATGATTGAAGTGGAAGGTAAGATCAATAACCATCCCATTGCTATTTTAGTTGATTTAGGAGCTAGTCATAGTTATCTATATCCTAAGTTGGTGGAGCAATTTCAATTGCCAAGAAGTAAGCTTGGAAAATCTTGGATGGTGATGCTAGCTATAAGAGCTGAAAGAAAAATTAATGAGATGGTTATGGCATGTCTAATAAACATGAATGGACTGAACACCAACACAAATTTGAATAGCATACCTTTAGGTTCCTATGATCACCTAATCAGTATGGATTGGTTGGACCAACATCATGTTTCTCTAGACTGTTATAATAAGGCATTTACTTGCTTGGATGAGGAAGGCAACTTAAGGAGAGTACAAGGAATTTCCAGAGCAATAACTGTCAGAGAAGTTTCAGTTTTGCAGCTGAAGAAAAGTTACAAGAAAGGGTGCCAAATATTTGTCGTGCAAATGGAAGAGACAACTAAGGATACAATGCTAAATATTGAAGATTATGCAGTCCTAAAAGAGTTTGAAGATGTATTCAAGGAAATACCATGATTGCCACCCAAAAGAGATATTGATTTCTCCATAAATCTAATGCTGGGAACAACACCAGTATCTAAGACTCCTTACATGATGAGTACAACATAACCAAAAGAATTACAAATGTACCTTGAAGAGCTTCTGAAGAAGAGGTATATACACCCAAGTGTGTCACCTTGGGGTGCCCTAATATTATTTGTGAAGAAAAATGATGGAACTTTGAGACTCTGCATAGAATTTAGGTATTTGAACAAGGTAACTGTGAAGAACAAGTATCCCTTGCCAAGGATAGATGACCTCTTTGAACAACTGAAAGATGCAAAAATATTCTCGAGAATTGATATCAGGTTGACATATTATCAGGTAAGAATTAAAGAAGAAGACATCAACAAGACTAGTTTCAGAACAAGGTATGGCCATTATGAGTTCACAGTGGTGCCTTTTGGGTTAATGAATGCACCAACTGTCTTCATGTGTCTAATGAATGGTATATTTAGGAATTATTTGGACAAGTTTGTCATTGTCTTTTTGGATGACATTCTGATATATTCTAAGTCTGCAGAAGAGCATGAGAAACACTTGATAATGGTGTTACAGGTATTGAGGGAGCATTGGTTATATGCCAAATTGAGCAAGTGTTCATTTTACTAGAAGCAAATTAATTATTTGGCCCATATCAGTTCAGAAGAGGTAATAACAGTGGACCCAAAAAAGATAAAATCCATTGAAGTATGGTCGACACCAAGGAATGTTTCAGAAGCGAGGTCATTCATGGGCCTTGCAGGTTACTATAAGAGATTTATTGTAGGATTCTCAAAGATTGCACACCCATTTACTTCTTTGCAGAAGAAAGAAGTGAAGTTTGAGTGGACATAAGATTGTGAAAGAGGTTTCCAACACTTGAAGCATTTATTAACAAGTGCTCCAATACCAAGGCTTGATGATCCAACTGAAGATTTCATTGTATGCACTGATGCATGTAAATAAGGACTTGGTGGAGTCCTTAGTCAAAATGGGTATCTGGTGTGCTATGAATCAAGGAAATTAAAAGAACATGAAAGACACTATGCTTACTCATGATTTGGAGTTGGAAGCCATAATACATGCCTTGAAGATGTTGAGGCATTGTCTCATAGGAAAAATATTTGAGTTTAGGACATACCATAGTGGTATGAAATACTTTTGACAACCAACTCTAAATGCCAGACAAAGCAGGTGGTTAGATTTCCTCAGTGAATATGATTTTGATATAAATCATATAAAAGGCAAAGAGAACAACGTGACTAATGCACTCGGTAGTAGGGTGCATGAGATGCATGCTACAATCATTAGCATGTACCAATCAGATTTGAAAGATAGAATTCTAGAAGATGCAAAATCAGATCAGAAATACATTGAGGTAAAGGAAAAACTTTAGCAAGATGATTTACAACAGGAAGTTGAAAACTATAAGCTAGAAAATGATGAAATTATCATGTACAGGGGAAGAATTTATGTGCCCAATTCTCGAGCATTGAAGGATATGGTATTGGGAGAAATGCATAATGTACCTTATGTTTCACACCTAGGTTATCATAAAACTAGTGTAGTTGTCAAGAGTCAATATTATTGGCCAGGGATGAAGAAAGAAGTTGTTGATCTGATTGCCAGGTGTTTGGCATGTAAAAAAGTCAACGTTGAGCATAGACACCCTATCGGTTTGCTACAACCATTTCCCATTTCTGAGTGGAAATGGGAAGTGGTAACAATGGATTTTATCAGTAAACTTCCCAGAACCAACAAACAACATGATTCTATCATGGTGGTGGTGGACAAGCTTACCAAAGCTGCCCATTTTATTCTAGTAAAGCTTACTCACAAGGTGACTAGCATAGCTAATATTTATTTGAAAGAAATAGCATGATTACATGGAATGCCCAAGACAATTGTATTTGAAAGAGATCCAAAATTTACCTCAAATTTTTGGAAAAGATTGTTTAAGGGATTTGGAACAAATATGCATTTTAGCACAACCTATCATCCCGAGTTAGAGGGGCAGACAAAAAGGGTGAATCAAGTAATATAAGATATGCTAAGGATGTATGTGATGGATAAACCATCCAAATGGGAGGATTATCTACACTTGGTAAAGTTTTCTTACAACATTGGGTACCAAGCATCTCTGAAGATGAGCCCATTTGAGGCACTTCATGCCAGGAAATGCAACACACTAGTGAGTTGGGACTACCCAATAGACCGCGTAGTGGTTGGGCCAGAACTAGTAAGGGAAATGGAAGAACAGATGATAAAAGTAAAGCATAATTTAAAGGCTGCCCAGGACATGCATAAAAGCTATGATGATAAGGGAATACCTTAGGGAATTGAATGTGGGTGATCATGTGTTCCTGAAAGTAAAGGCCAACGAAAGTTCCCTGAAGTTGGGAAATTTCTCAAAGCTGGTAGTGTGTTTTTGTGGACCATTTGAAATCTTGGAAAGGATTGGGTCTGTAGCATACATGCTTGCCTTGCCTGCATCAATATGCATTCATAATGTATTCCATGTATCATTGCTTAAAAAGTATGTACCTAATACTAATCATGTCAATGATTGGAATGTGATTCAGGTCAAGCAAGAAGACGGTTTCCAAGTGCATCTAATGCGCGTATTGGATCAGAAGATCAAACAACTACAAAATCCAGCCGTAGGGCTAGTAAAGGTCCGATGGACTTGGTATGACCTAAGGATGCTATGCAAGCAGAACACCAACATATTTTAGAATATTTTTGAGCCACTGAGCTTGTTTATGGTTATCAAGATTGGGTGGTTGAGCGGCTCTAATTGTTGACTGATCTGGTACGTGAAGGAGTGAAAGGTCAACTGAGACCTCATTCAATAGGATTCTTAAGAGTGCCCCTTCAAATTTGGGAGCTTGATAGAGAGGGATTGTGTATGACAAAAGACATTGGGATCCCGAGGATAGGGAGGAGGAAGAGGGAAAAGGTGGAAAAACCATGCAACTCACAATAGATAGGAGTGGAGCAGGAAAAAGAAAAGGAGGATGCATGAGCAAGAACACCAACCATCTGTGAATCAGATGAGATATATAATGCAAATGTGAGAAGAATGGGCTCACATAGAGGCTTATTGTGAAGAGAGTGGGTTGTAGACTCTCAAACAGATGGTGTAGTGAGCAGAGGAGCTCATGCCCATGAAATTGAACAAAAAAGAAGAGTTGGGAGGCTTTTCTGAAGAAAAGAAGAAGCTTGCCCAATAATTGAATGGTCACCCTTGAGCAGAGAAGACCCGTATTTATATTGGAGCAATAGAGCACTGTGACTTGGTGCTTACTAGAAAGAAATCAACACTGGTAAGGGGAGATCGCCGAGGGACTGTGTAGTAGAGAAGGGTCTATCTTGTGCAGATGAAATCTAGTTGGGAAGGTCCTTGATAAACTCATGGAAGTCCTAAGCTTAGTGTGAAGAGGGAAAATTATGTTGTTGCCAGTGGGGTGAAGGAGAGTAACATTATTGAACCATTTCTTGATTTGGAAGTCAGTTGAGCTAGTCCCCTAGTGGTATCATGGCCATGCATTGGGGTGGCATGCTATAAAAAAGCACAGTGCAACATAGCCTATGTTTGGGTGGAAAGGAATTCCCCCTCATTCAGTTGGCTAGTTACAATGATTACTGAACATATAAGTGTTTTTGGTTTTGTATGTCTATTATATGCTTAATGATGATGATAAACTGCTTTTTGTTTATGTTGGAAATTTGGTTAAATGAAAGTGTGTTGAATCCCTGAGTAAAATGGAGTAAATAGAACCTTCTTTCATTATCAATTGTGTTAACTCGAAATGGATGAATTAGGAAGGTCAATGCAAGTAAGTATTCCTATAAATTGCCTATCCCTTGAATGGACAACTTGCAAGATACAAAATATTCATTTGGATGTTTGGGTAGAGTGTTCCTGGTTTTCGGGGAAGTTTTCTTGTAGTTTTAGGAAAGTGAGTAAATCCTTGCAGAAGAGAATGCAGGACTATTAAATTCTAGAATGTCTTTAACCCTATGATTTTTCCCTTTCTTTTGAATGGAAAGCTTATAGGATGCAAAATATTCATTTGGGATCGTTGGGGTAGAATACTCTTACTCAGTTGCAGAATGGTTTATGAGCCCAAGTTAATCAAGTTAAACTCTGGTAGAGAGGGAGAGCCTGGGAGGACTACCAGATTGCTAAATCCTCAAGACCACCTTCAATCTGGTTGGTAACCTTGATTTGAACCATGAGGGACGACAGTCGTATATGTGGTGGAAGAAGCAGGTCCTGACCATTGGTCGGAGATCAAGGCCTCAAGAAAAATCCTATCAGAAGGCAAGGTCATCAGAAGAACCCATGGTGCGAAGTCACAAAAGAAGTTTGATGGGGATGTTATGTAATGTCCATTTCCAAACAATCTCTCTTGGAGATCGACGTAATATCCTAAGTGATTCCCATAAGATATAATCAATGGAAAAATGGAATTAATTAATTATTTAATGTCATCGGAGCGAGAAAATAATATTTTTAAAAGGTAACATTAGGTATTAAGGTAAAATGCGCTTAAGTGATTATTGAGTTAATACAATCACTTTAATTTATTAAAAGGGTAAAAGGGTTGAAAAAGGGTCAACGAGAGAATGAAAGGAGAATGAGGACACCCTCTCTCATTATGCAATTGTTATTTTCTAAAAGCAAAATTGAGAGAGGTCTTGTGGCTTTGGCTCTTGGGATGAAAAACCTTAGAGAAGTTTGGGATTAGGTTTGGTGGTGAAACTATCCACCCTAACCGATTATTGAGGAGGGATCATTCAAATTTCTTCAGTATGCTTAGTGTGGCTGAGTATTTCATCATTTGGTAGCTCAATTATTGTTTGTTTGGGTCGATTTTGATTGAGTAGGGTGAATTTGGGAGTTGTCGCTACATTTTTGTTGTTGGAAGGATGAATACCTAATATTGGTGGTTGATATTGTTAGGGAGGTTGAATTATTGGGTTGTTTGTTGAGTTTGCATAATGTTGGGCGCATTTCCTTGAATATGGGCAACGTATCTCCTTTGTTGTTTGAACCATTCATTATGTTGGATGAGTTATTGATAGAGAGCCAAGTTTTCTCCTATTGGGCCAAGATTTCTCATCGCTAGACAACCATTACACTTGTGGGTCGAATATGAGGTTATGTGGATGAAATCCAAGTTACTTGTTGAGTATGTTGTAGCAGGGTTTGAGTTGCTAAATCAAGGGATGAGTTGGTTGAGTTAGGGGCCGACTCTTTGGTAGAGGAGGTCGCCCTCACCTATAAACGTTGTTATCATTGCTGGAAATGAGATGTTATTGTAAAAAGGGTGTTGAAACAAGTTGTTGTCATCTACACGCATCCTTAGCTCTATATTTTCCAAAGTAACATACGACAATACATATATATCAGGTTACTCTTTGTTTATTATTTTTTTGTTGTTGTGGAGATCTTTAATATACTTGGCTGTCTCAAATATTTAATCACAATAAATACCTTTGTACCACAGTATTGGTGTTTCTTTGTAAATCACAATATAGAGTGAGAATAATTATGAATTGTTCAATAAAATAATTGTGTGCATACTGTTTGAAACATAAAATTAAGCAAAAACTCCAAAAAAAGGTAGTGGGAATTTTATAGTGGTATCAAAGCCTCAATCCTGCCAGCTTGAGGTTTTTTTTTTTTAATTCATGTGGCAAGTAGATGAGGCGTACATCACTTACATAAGTAGAAGGAAACGAGGGACATAAAATATATTTAACCAAGAAGAATAAGTAGAAGAGAACCAACTAGAGGCAGAAAAATGAGATATGGGGGACAATAACGAGGACAAGGCCTTGTATATCCTAGAGGGTTTAGCCAGTGGGAAACAATAACTGGCACAACTGTTAAATCAATTAATTTCCAGTAACCAAGAAAACCAAAACCATGAGGGAAACAATGGTTTGGGAGGCACTAATGGACATAATGGGAACCAAATCCATAGGGCTAACAATGGTACATGGGGCTCCAATGGAAACAATGGGAATCCTGAAAAAGACAGTAACACTCATATTCCCACAGAAGTTGGCACTAGGAGCACCGGGAGAATGATTCCTAGACCTCTTATGCCTTAGTTCTTGGGGAATCAACAAACAATAAATCAAAGGCAACAAGGAGAGGGTGAAACCTTTGGTGATTACGAGAGGGAGTATCAGGCACATGGTGAGGATTTTCAGGTAGTCGCGTCACTACAAGACTACTATACCATCAAATACAAAAACATACCGAAGGATTTCAACAAGGGTTTGTAGAACATTGATCTCATGTGAAAGGTTGGAAAGTTATCCATTCCTTCCTTTAATGGTTCCAACAATTGCATGGCTAGAGCATGGGTATAAAAGTTGGACACTTACTTCCAACTCAACCCTATGATAGAGGCGGAGGCGATTAAATTTTCTACCTTGAATTTTGATGGAGAGGCCCATGAATGGTTGTACCATGGATTGGTCACTCTGGGACATGCCAACATTACCTCCTATCTAGACTTCACACATAAGTTGATGGAGAAGTTTGACAAGAAGGATCCAAAATTACGTTTCAAGGAGTTGGCACAGAGTTTTAGAGGCTTGCAATCACGATGGAAGATATATCTGAGTAGAGATTGGTGATGTTGTTCATTGAGGGTTTATCCGAGCCACTACATGGTTGGGTGAAGGCCTTCCAACCAGAGACCCTACATGATGCCATCATCAATACTGACGACAAGTATGATGTAGTCTCGAAGACAAAAACTTTCTCCAAACCCTTCATTCCACATAAAAACAAAGATAAGAAACCTTTTTCAAAAAGAGGGGACTAATAAGGAGAAGTTGGACGAGGCAACTCGTAATGAGTTGAGAAAAAAAGAGGCTTTGCTTCAGTTGTAAAGAACCTTGGGAACTTGGACACAAGTGTACTGGAAAAGGTAAGGTGCTCTACATAGAGGTGCATTCAGACAACGACGAGGAAGAGGAGGAAGCTAAACCGGAGCAGGGAAACAAGCAACGAGGCTCGAGTGATGAGAAACCTCGTGAGGAGGCTAAGGGTGTGATTATCACCACTCTATCAGGCACTCCTAGATTCTACACTTTCAAAGTAAGAGGAGTACTCCGGGGACAGAGAGTCGCAACTTTGATTGATGGTAGGGAAACTCACAACTTCATTGATGTAGCATTGGTGGCCAAGAGACACATGGCTACAAAGAACTTCAAGAGATTCACCGTGGTAGTGGTTGATAGGTTTACTATGACATGCATGCAGAAGATTTTGAGGTTGGCCATGAAATTGGGAAACTATACCTTGACTGATGATTTTTATTTGGTTGATCTGGTGGACACCAATATAGTTTTGGGTGTTCAATGGCTTCATTCCTTAGGGGAAATTACAATGAATTATCAGGTAATGGAGATGAAGTTCAACACAAGAAATGACAAGAAGGTTGTTCTCAATGGCATGCCAAATGGTGTCCCTAATATTATGTCAAACAAAAGTATGGAGTCCATTTTCAGACACAGAGATGTAGCATGTGCAATAGAGTGCTTGATTACAACTCAGGAGGATACATGGGGACGACAACATCATCAGGCAGATATTCAGGTGTTCTTGAGTAATCATGACAAGGTTTTTGGACAGATACCTCTAGGGAGACCACCTAACAAGGGATTTGAGCACACCATTGAGTTGGAGGAGGGAGCAAAACATGTGACCAATACTCCCTACAAACATCCAAAGAAATTTAAGGATGAAATTGAAAAGGCTATTAAGGAATTACTAGAGATGGGGCATATCAGACCCAGTTCCATTCCTTTCGCTTCTTCACTTGTCTTGGTCAAGAAGAAGGATAGAACCATGAGGATGTGCATTGACTATAGGGCTCTAAACAAGAAGATGATCAATAATTGATACCCTATCCCCAGGATCGATGAGCTTTTGGATGAGTTGCATGGAGATATTTATTTTTCAAAGATTAATATTCGATTGGGGTATCATCAGATTAGAGTCAAAGAGATTGATTTTCCCAAGACTGCTTTTAGGTGCCATTATGGGAACTATGAGTTTTTATTAATGCCTTTTTGGATGACCAATTCACCAACCAACTTTCAGTCCTGCATGAACCACATATTCAAAAAGAAGCTAAGGAAGTTTTTGTTGGTATTCTTTGATGATCTCCTGATATATAGCAGGATATGGGAGGAACACTTCGAGCATTTGAATGAGATTCTGAGCATCATGGAGGATCAATCACTATATGCCAAGGAGTCAAAGTGTGATTTTGGCATGAAAAAGATCCTATACTTGGTTCATGTGGTTAGTGCTCATGGAGTACAGGTGCATAGGGAGAAGATCCAGGCCATATTGGATTAACCACCACCCAAGAACCTGACACACTTTTGTGGAATCTTTAGGATATGCAACTACTACATGTAATTGATAAAGTGTAATATTCCAGATATAAAAAGTATGCAAAACAGAAATAAAATGCTAGCAATGGAAGATAAACAACAATATAACCAGAACAATACCACAATAATATGAAAAATATATCAGAATAACACCAGAAAGAGCACTTTGATTTTGAGAGCAATGTTCACTTGCCTCTTCGAGGGGGAAACCTTCAGTTGAGAAGAGTTCTGTTACAATAATATCCAAGACAACAGTTCTCATACCCTCGACTCCTATTTATACTAAATATGTCTATCAAAAGAACCATCTAGAGGAAGATCCTTCAAGAAACAAAAGCTTCTATTAGGTCTTCTTACATTCAACCTATTCTTCCTTATTGCTAGGCCTTATTAATATTGACCTTTATTAAATCGGAATATATTATTCTACCTACGTGAGGGATTATGTCCCTAACATAAAGGGATTCTCATAGTTGGCTGCACCACTTACGTATCTCTTGAAGAAAGGGGCATTCAGGTGGACAGAGGAGGCCTAGAGGACTTTTGACAAGATGAAGGAAGTGATGAGCACTTGCCTAGTTTTAGCACTTCCCAATTTCACTCAGCTCTTTGCACTTAAGTGTGATGCATTGGGTGAAGGGATAGGAGAAATTTTGATGCAGCAGAGACATCCGATAGCACATGAGAGAAAAAAATTCACAAAGTTGGAAAGACTCTACTCCACCTACGACAAGGAAATGCTTTCCATCATGCATGCTTTGGTGAAGTTTAGACAATACTTGGTAGGTGGAAAATTTGTGGTTAAGATCGACCACAACAACTTGAGACAATTGCTGGGGTAGAAGGAATTGAATGAAAGGAAATAAAAGTGGGTTAGCAAACTACATGCATATGAATTTAACATTGAGTATGTGAAAGGAACGAAAAAATGCGGTTGTTGATACTCTCTCTAGGAAACTAGAGATATGTTCACTTGCAGAGATTTCAACTGACTGGAAATATCATCTCTTGGTAGAGTATTCCAAGAACAAATTTGCCTGTGAGCTGATGGATCACAACATACATGATGATAGTTACAAGGTGGTGGATGACATCATCTACTACAAGGGCCGCATATACTTAGTCCCATTGTCTACATTAAAGGAAAAGATTATGAGGGCTATGCATGACACACCTCTGGTAGGTCATCCCGTATACTTTAAAAACTACAAGAATATTAAGGAGAGGTTCACTTGGAAGGGACTCAAATATGACGTACTGAGACATGTGAGGGAGTGTATGACTTGTCAGCAGAACAAGTCAGAATAGACTCATCCTGCGGGGTTACTTCAACCATTTCCCATTCCGGAGCAGAAGTGGGAAAGCATATTCATGGATTTCATCATAGGTCTACTGAAGATACATGGCATAGATTTTATATATGTGGTGGTAGACTATTTGAACAAGTTTGCAAATTTCCTTTCCATATCCTTATAATACAAGGCAACACATGTAACATAGTTGTTCTTCAAGCAGGTATTCAAACTCCATGGGTTGTTGAAGTACATTGTCAACGAAAAAGACAACAGGTTCCTTAGTGCATTCTGACAGGAGCTGTTCAGGTCGGCTGGCAAAAAGTTGACTCCTAACACTAGTTACCACCCCCAGAAAGATGGTCAGATCAATATTGTGAACAAATGGCTCGAGGGGTATTTGCGTAACTATGTTTCCGGAGAACAAAAGACATGGATCAAGTGGTCACATTTGGGTGAACATTGTCATAACACCACTGATCAAATGTCCATTGGTATGACCCCATTTTGAGCATTATATGACTATGATGCTCCTTCATTTGTTGAGTTGGCGTTTGGGCTATAATGTTCCCAAGCCAATATGCCAGGAACATCACATTTTGCATGAATTTTAAACTTTTACTGAGTGTGGCATTTCATCAAACACTTTGTTGATTTACTTGTTTGTATGTGTTTACTTGCAGGTTGACCTCTTGATTTCGGCCTTAGGGTTTATGTTCAATAATCACACATATATCTGAAGATACAATCAATGAAAGTACAAGATACACCAAATATGGAACCAATAGCAAGATCTGACCTTTATTAATATAATGAGCAAGAACCTGAGACAAGAGTGAGGCCGATCTGGAATGCTCAACAGATGGCTCCAATAAACATAATAGAAGATGCTACAAAATGATCCAATAGAAGACTACAAGCCTCCGAAGGCTGAATAATCAAATAAGACCAATGCAAGAATATATCTGGGCCGTCTGAAGTGCCAAACCCCTAACCTAAATGATGCCACGCCCTGCCAGAACACTGAATAGCCTCAACGATTCGACACTGTTGCCAAATATGTCCAAACCCTTTGGTAAATATGCCAAATAGTATATCGGGTAAATGAAAGAACAACCCAGGTGCTCAAATCTCCAAGATCCCTCTTAAAACTCATGGATCTGACTCTCCTCCAAGGAATGGTGCACCCCCCTGGATGCCTAAAACCCTAGATAATTGAGCCTCCCTCCTAGAGACCTTCGAAAGCTCCACAAAACCGCTAGAATGATAGACTGGGACATGACAATGAAAACCCAAGTGCTCAAATAGGTAAAAGACCCGCTAGACCTTTGGATCTAGCCACCCTCTAAAGAATGATGCACCCTCCTCTTAGGGAAATCATCCCACTCTCAATGCAAATCAATCATCCATAAAAAAACCTTCGAAATCCACCAAGAATGGAGCTATGGAACCTGTAAGGAAAACCCAATACTTGGAATTCCCGGAAACCCTTCTCCTCAACCAAAACGAATGATCCTAGATCCACAAGTGTGCCCCCCTTCGCTGGAATCTTCCACTGGTGCACCCTCTCTCTTCCTGTGCTTGTGGC
>JASDQU010738119.1:96783-113647 GCA_032191745.1 Picea mariana
TCGGGACCGCATTTTCAAGACCGCATTACATTTAGGTGGTTTTTTGGCACATGGTTTCTTTGCCGATGGTTTTCTATTTCCGGTTAAGGAATTAGGGTTTTGGACTAATCCAGGTCATTGGGTTAGGGTTTTGGATGTTGTTGGCTCCTATATGTATTTGGTATTGTATACATTGTAACACAATGAATGGATATAGAATATGCTGGTTTTCCTGGTTTGGGTTTCCAGGGGAAAAATCTCTGTGTAATGTTTGTATTTGCCATTGTATCTTTTCTGAATATCTATTTGCAGTAGATATTGTACAAGGTTAGAATTTACATTTAGCCAGTGGGAAACAACAACTGGAGCAACTGTTGAATCAATTAATTTCCAGTAACCAAGCAAACCAAAACCATGGGGGAAGCAATGGTTTGGGAGGCACTAATGGACATAATGGGAACCAAAACCATAGGGTTAACAATGGTACATGGGGCTCCAATGGAAACAATGGGAATCATGCAAAATCCAGCAACAATCATATTCCCACACAAGTTGGCACTAGGACCACCGGGAGAATGATTCCTAGACCTCTTATACCTTAGTTCTTGGGGAATCAACAAACAATAAATCAAAGGCAACAAGGAGAGGGTGAAACCTTTTGTGATTACTAGAGGGAGTATCAGGCACATGGTGAGGATTTTCAGGCAGTCGCGTCACTACAAGACTACTATACCATCAAATACAAGAACATATCGAAGGATTTCAACAAGGGTTCGTAGAACATTGATCTCATGTGAAAGGTTGGAAAGTTATCCATTCCTTCTTTTAATGGTTCCAACAATTGCATGGCTAGAGCATGGGTATAAAAGTTGGACACATACTTCCAACTCAACCCTATGATAGAGGCAGAGGTGATTAAATTTGCTACCTTGAATTTTGATGGAGAGGCCCATGAATGGTTGTACCATGGATTTGTCACTTTGGGACATGCCAACATTACCTCCTATCTAGACTTCACACATAAGTTGATGGAGAAGTTTGACAAGAAGGATTCAAAATTACGTTTCAAGGAGTTGGCACAGAGTTTTAGAGGCTTTCAATCATGGTGGAAGATATATCTGAGTAGAGATTGGTGATGTTGTTCATTGAGGGTTTATCCGAGCCACTACGTGGTTGGGTGAAGGCCTTCCAACCAGAGACCCTACATGATGCCATCATCAATACTGACAACAAGTATGATGTCGTCTCGAAGATGAAAACTTTCTCCAAACCCTTCATTCCACAGAAAAACAAAGATAAGAAACCTTTTTCAGAAAGAGGGGACCAATGAGGAGAAGTTGGATGAGGCAACTCGTAATGAGTTGAGAAAAAAGAGGCTTTGCTTCAATTGTAAAGAACCTTGGGAACTTGGACACAAGTGTACTAGAAAAGGTAAGGTGCTCTACATAGAGGTGCATTCAGACAATGACAAGGAAGAGGACGAAGCTAAACCAGAGCAGGGAAACACGCAACGAGGCTCGAGTGATGAGAAACCTCGTGAGGAGGCTAAGGGTGTGACTATCACCACTCTATCAGGCACTCCTAGATTCTACACTTTCAAAGTAAGAGGAGTACTCTGGGGACAGAGAGTTACAACTTTGATTGATGGTGGGGCAACTCACAACTTCATTGATGTAGCATTGGTGGCCAAGAGACAGATGGCTACAAAGAACTTCAAGAGATTCACTGTGGTAGTGGCTGATAGGTTTACTATGACATGCATGCTGAAGATTTCGAGGTTGGCCATGAAATTGGGAAACTATACCTTGACCAATGATTTTTATGTGGTTGATCTGGTGGACATCAATATAGTTTTGGGTGTTCAATGGCTTCATTCCTTAGGGGAAATTACAATGAATTATAAGGTAATGGAGATGAAGTTCAACACAAGAAATGACAAGAAGGTTGTTCTCAATGGCATGTCAAATGGTGACCCTAATATTATGTCAAACAAAAGTATGGAGGCAATTTTCAGACACAGAGATGTAGCATGTGCAATATAGTGCTTGATTACAACTCAGGAGGATACATGGGGACGACAACATCATCATGCAGATATTCAGGCGTTTTTGAGTAAGCATGACAAGGTTTTTGGACAGATACCTCTAGGGAGACCACTTGATAGGGGATTTGAGGACACCATTGAGTTGGAGGAGGGAGCAAAACATGTGACCAATACTCCCTACAAACATCCAAAGAAATTTAAGGATGAAATTGAAAAGGCTATTAAGGAATTACTAGAGATGGGGCATATTAGACCTAGTTCCAGTCCTTTCGCTTCTTCACTTGTCTTGGTAAAAAAGAAGGATAGAACCATGAGGATGTGCATTGACTATAGGGCTCTGAACAAGAAGATGATCAATAAATGATACCCTATCCCTAGGATCGATGAGCTTCTGGATGCGTTGCATGGAGATATTTATTTTTCGAAGATTAATCTTCGATTGGGGTATCATCAGATTAGAGTCAGAGAGATTGATTTTCCCAAGACTACTTTCAGGTGCCATTATGGGCACTATGAGTTTTTATTAATGCCTTTTTGGATGACTAATTCACCAACCACCTTTCAGTCCTGCATGAACCACATATTCAAAAAGCAGCTAAGGAAGTTTTTGTTGGTATTCTTTGATGATCTCCTGATATATAGCAGGACATGGGAGGAACACTTCGAGCATCTGAATGAGATTTTGAGCATCATGGAGGATCAATCAATATATGCCAAGGAGTCAAAGTGTGATTTTGGCATGAAAAATATACTATACTTGGGTCATGTGGTTAGTGCTTACGAAGTACAGGTGCATAGGGAGAAGATCCAGGCCATATTGAATTAACCACCACCCAAGAACCTGACACACTTCTGTGGATTCTTTAGGATATGCAACTACTACATGTAATTTATAAAGTGTAATATTCCAGATATAAAAAGTATGCAGAACATAAATAAAATGCTAGCAATGGCAGATAAACAACAATATAACCAGAACAACACCACAATAATATGAAAAATATATCAGAATAACACCAGAAAGAGCACTTTGATTCTGAGAGCAATGTTCACTTGCCTCTTTGAGGGGGAAACCTTCAGTTGAGCAGAGCTCTATTACAATAATATCTAAGACAACAATTCTCATACCCTCGACTCCTATTTATACTAAATATGTCTATCAAAAGAACCATCTAGAGGAAGATCCTTCTAGAAACAAAAGCTTCTATTAGGTCTTCTTACATTCAACCTATTCTTCCTTATTGCTAGGCCTTATTAATATTGACCTTTATTGCATTGGAATATATTATTCCACCTACATGAGGGATTAGGTCCCTAACATAAAGGGATTCTCATAGTTGGCTGCACCACTTATATATCTCTTGAAGAAAGGGGCATTTAGGTGGACAGAGGAGGCCTAGAGGACTTTTGACAGGATGAAGGAAGTGATGAGCACTTGCCTAGTTTTAACACTTCCCGATTTCACTCAGCCCTTTGTACTTAAGTGTGATGCATCAGGTGAGGGGATAGGAGCGATTTTGATGCAACAGAGACATCTGATATCACATGAGAGAAAAAAACTCACAAAGTTGGAAAGACTCTACTCCACCTACGACAAGGAAATGCTTTCCATCGTGCATGCTTTGGTGAAGTTTAGACAATACTTGGTAGGTGGAAAATTTGTGGTTAAGATCGACCACAACAACTTGAGACACTTGCTGGGGTAGAAGGACTTGAATGACAGGAAACAGAAGTGGGTTAGCAAACTTCATGCATATAAATTTAACATTGAGTATGTGAAAGGAAAGAAAAATGCGGTTGTTGATACTCTCTCTAGGAAACTAGAGATATGTTCACTTGCAGAGATTTCAATTGACTAGAAATCTCATCTCTTGGTAGAGTATTCCAAGAACAAATTTTCCTGTGAGTTGATGGATCACAACATACATGATGACAGCTACAAGGTGGTGGATGACATCATCTACTACAAGGGTCGCATATACTTAGTCCCATAGTCTACATTAAAGGAAAAGATTATGAGGGCTATGCATGACACATCTCTGGTAGGTCATCCTAGATACTTTAAAAACTACAAGAATATTAGGGAGAGGTTCACTTGGAAGGGAATCAAAGATGACATACTGAGACATGTGAGGGAGTGTATGAATTGTCAGCAGAACAAGTCAGAATAGACTCATCCTGCGGGGTTACTTCAACCATTTCCCATTCCAGAGCAGAAGTGGGAAAGCATATTCATGGACTTCATTATAGGTCTACTAAAGGTACATGGCATAGATTTCATATATGTGGTGGTCGACTGGTTGACCAAGTTTGCAAATTTCCTTGCCATATCCTTATAATACAAGGCAACATATGTAACATAGTTGTTCTTCAAGCAGGTATTCACACTCCATGGGTTGTTGAAGTACATTGTCAACAACAAAGACAATAGGTTCCTTAGTGCATTATGACAGGACCTGTTTAGGTCGGCTGGCAAAAAGTTGACTCCTAACACTAGTTACCACCCCCAGAAAGATGGTCAGATCAATATAGTGAACAAATGGCTCGAGGGGTATTTGCGTAACTATGTTTCCGGACAACAAAAGGCATGGATCAAGTGGTCACATTTGGGCGAACATTGTTATAACACCACTTATCAGATGTCCATTGGTATGTCCCCATTCCGAGCATTATATGACTATGATGCTCCTTCATTTGTTGAGTTGGCGTTTGGGGTGTAATGTTCCCAAGCCAATATGCCAAGAACATCACGTTTTGCATGAATTTTAAACTTTTACTGAGTGTGGCATTTCGTCAAACACTTTTCTGATTTACTTGTTTGTATGTGTTTACTTGCAGGTTGACCTTTTGATTTCGGCCCTAGGGTTTATGTTTAATAATCACACATAGATCTGAAGATACAATCAATGAAAGTACAAGATACACCAAATATGGAACCAATAGCAAGATCTGACCTTTATTAATATAATGAGCAAGAACCTGATACATTAGTGAGGCCGATCTGGAATGCTCAACAGATGGCTCCAACAAACATAATACAAGATGCTACAAAATGCTCCAATAGAAGACTACAAGCCTCCGAAGGCTGAATAATCAAAGAAGACCAATGCAAGAATATATCTGGGCCGTATGAAGTGCCAAACCCCTAACCTGAATGATGCCATGCCCTGCCGGAACACTGAATAGCCTCAACGATTCTACACTGTTGCCAAAGATGTCCAAACCCTCCGGTAAATATGCCAAATAGTATATCAGGTAAATGCAAGAACAACCCAGGTTCTCAAGTCTCCAAGATCCCTCTTAAAACTCATGGATCTTACTCTCCTCCAAGGAATGGTGCACCCCCCTAGATGCCTGAAACCCTAGATAATTCAGCCTCCCTCCTAGAGTCCTCCAAAATCTCCACAAAACCGCTAGAATGATAGATTGAGACACGACAATGAAAACCCAAGTGCTCAAATAGGTAAAAGACCCGCTAGACCCTTGGATCTAGCCACCCTCTAAAGAATGATGCGCCCTCCTCTTAGGGAAATCGTCCCACTCTCAATGTAAATCAATCATCCATTAAAAAACCTTCGAAATCCACCAAGAATGGAGCTATGGAACCTGCAAGGAAAACCCAATACTTGGAATTCCCGGAAACCCTTCTCCTCAACCAAAATGAATGATCTTAGATCCACAAGTGTGCCCCCCTTTGCTGGAATCTTCCACTGGTGCGCCCTCTCTCTCCCTGTGCCTGTGGCTACTGTAGAACCCTCCTAAACTGATGTAGATCTGAACTAGAATTGTGTGGGGGAGTATTCCATCCCCGTGACCAAGCTTGGGATAAGCTAGGTGGAATCTTTCACCACCGAATCGTCCTCTAGGGTTTGTTAAGTCAAAACCCTCAAAACCCCCAAGATATGGGCTCTCTAGCTAGAAGCCAAATATCAAAATGATAATCATACATGAATGAATGAGAGAATAGAGCCCCTTGCCTCTTCTTTATACTTCCTTCTCACCTTGTCCCTCCAAAGTGACTTTACTTTATTAATAATTAATTAATTAATTAATTAAATCACTTTAATTAATTAATTAACCTTTTTACCTCTGAAAAGCACCTTATCTCTCCTTGTGGCTTCCCTGGCCACTTAAAGTCACTTCTCATCATTCTATCCTATAGTTTTGTTCCTCTCGATTCCAATGAGCTATTACATTGAGAGGTTCCTCCAAGTATTGTGCCCAAAATGACCTCTTCAGTGAATTTAGTTAACCTATAGCTCAAAATACTCAAAATACTCAAAATCATGGAAATCGTCAGAATGCAACGGAACCAAAGACAATATGTGCAGAATGGATCATAATGATGAAATAGGATGAACGATGCAAGCTGGACCCCAAAATATCCCTCAATAGCTCCTGTACTCGCTATAATCTCCAACTGGCTACCCTAGTCATCATAACACTGTGTAATACCCTGATGTCTCAAAGTGGGGACATTACAGTCCTCCCTACTAGAATATTGCTTGTCCCCAAGCAATAACCAAATCCCTCCAAGTATAATACCAGGATCCCATGTCCACCAGTAGGACACACAGTAGAACCCATCCAAAGATGAATGATCATACACTCCACCCCCTGGGTCCCATATCAGGAAGTGAACTACAATATCCTGTGAAGCATAGTCCTTAAATATATCAACTCTGTGGATCTCCTGCACATGACACATGACCTCATCCCAGAATGAGTCCCTCCTCCAAGATACTACCAAGATCAATATGGCCTCCATCAATTGCACATGTTGATGCCAAAATGAGGTACTGCAAGACCTCCTTGAGACACCCTCAAGTGATGTGCTCTCCTCAACACTGAAGCTCAATGGAAAGTCAAAACAACTTTCCCCTACAAAGGTGCACTCACCCCTGTCAGCCAGTGAAGTGCTCAACCTTGCAATCCGTGGGTCCCATGCTAATCTCCGTCGAAGATCACCATGATGGTACTGCACTACTCTAACCATGCATGACTTCTCCCTGTCTATATACTGGATCCTCCACTCTTGGATCCTCAAGCTGAAATACCTGTGGCACTTAGACCTGCTGTCCAGAAACTATACCTGTAACAATATCTCTGTGGAAGTAGTACTTGCCCGACCATCTCCATGTTCGATCATGATGATCAAGAGTGAAAAGATGCCTCACTCCATAGGACAAGTCCCTACAAGCCCACTCCAAACCAACCCATGGTGGATTGTGTGGCTCTCTGGCACAGCTTGGGTCATCATGCAGTGAAACATCCTACTAACCTAATGAACTCCTGGATCCCATGGAAAACTTGGAGGTTTATCACTTCCAATCTCCTCTAACTGCTCCTTTGTGAGATTGATCACTGTCAGAAGCCCTCTGTGCTCATCTGCTATCACCTAGACTATGATGCTCACCATCACGCAACAAGTCCCAATTGGCTGCCTATGACGATCCACCTCTATCCAACTGGATTCCGTAAAAACACTCATGTTAGGGGTTCTCGGCCTAGCCACTCCCCATGTCCTCAACCAATGTCTATCTCTCCTCATGTTGCTGTCTAAGATAAAAGTGTCATGAAAGGCTAACAAAAATATCTGCAACTCACTATAGGACTGGAAGATATCACATGCTTTGGTCAATCCCAAGGATTCGACCATAAGCTCGTCCATCTGTATCCATGATAAAGACTCGCCTATAGTCATCACCGAATCCAGACCATCCAGAACACCCGTAAGTAACTCCTCTAACTATTGGTCAACCAACCTCCATCTCTCATCTCCCATGCAACTGCTGATACGATGAAGGTGCTCTCTCATAACTACATGTTGCTGACAAGGAGTGAAATCTGCATACTCCCTTAAGTGTGTCTCCTCCCTGCAATCCAATACATCCATACGAATCTGACTGCATATCTCGACATGTCTCTGGGAACTATCACTCATCACTGTATCCCCCTACATACTCATGTCATCTCCTGTATACTCCTGCTTCATCATAGATCCTGGGCATACTACTGGATCAACCTCTATCGGAAGGTCAACCACTCTCGGGACACAAATGGAAGTGTGCTCCATCAACTGGTGCTCCTTTTATAGACCACCGACATCCTCTATCCATGTGACTGAAGGACATATCTGATTGTCCACTAGGATAGATGAAGTGGATCTCTGATGAATCTCCTCAAGAGGTTCCTCTGATCTGGACTTTGATTTTTGAAGGGCTGTCTGTGTGCCTCTCAATAATCCTCGAGTGCTCTCCAACTCCTGAGTGAGTTGGTCCACCTCCAACTCCTGCTCCCTCAAGGCCCTGTGGTACATCTCACCACTCTCCAAGAGGTAGTCCCTGTCTGTCAACAACTGCTGGCAGTTAGTCCTCATCATAGATACTCTCTCCCTGAGGGTATGAAGGTCATCCATGGAAAATCCCTCATCTACACTACCATGTTCCACCGATGCCCTCCAACATTAATCGGCCACGAATGCATGTGTGCCATCAAAATGCCTAGTGGCTACCATGATCATATCCTCACTGACTCTCAGTTGTCCTGCTAAGTGGTGTGACACCCAATCACAGTCATGTTGAGGTGCCACCTCACATCTCTCACTGCTAGTACCATCACTGGAATACCCAACAACACTCTCTGCAAAAGATAAATGTTGAACTGCCCACTGTCTACTATGCCACTGGGTCCTCCTGTATGCCACTGCACCTCATCACTAGATGTTATCTCCCTCTGAATCATGTTGTATCCTGTATGAGCAGTTGTATCCTCCTGTGCACTCACCCTGCTACTATCATCTGCGCCCGGATCCCATATAGATGTGTCCAGACACATGCTATGGTCATCTTGACTAATAAAGAGTGCATCCTTATCAATGCAAGCCGATCCTAGAAGTAAGTGCCCCATCAACCTGTCAGTCTCCACAATTTGCTCAACTAATGCAGTATCCAAAAGCTGTGACTCAATCTCCTCATTCTGATTTGTATGCATAAGGTCAATTGTATGGACGTCCTGTATCTCCTCCTGGATCTGTGGATCTACATGTACATGGTGTGCATCCCTCACGTACGGCTCCTCTATGCTACTACTATCCCCATGTGATGTGGCTATCGTGGGTGCCTGAAAGGATGACAAATGTGTCACGACCCTCATAGGAAGCTCATCAGACTAGGTGCCAACATGTGTGAATCCCCACTAGTGTCACCACTCTGCTGAGGTGTAGGGTCATCAACACCATGTGATATGTCTGCTGAAATACCAGTGCTATCATCATGTCCATCCCACTTTTTCTCCAAGGCGCAAGGGTCACTATCCTCCTCAAGCATGCACAAATCACTAGCCTCTGTGCCAGAGTCACTAGCCTCATCAGACTGCTCCAGATAAGCATCTATTGATCCATCGTCACATACCTCATCATCATTGTCATAGTGCACCTCAATAATATGCTTCTTACCCTTACCCCTACACCTATGATCTGGTTCCCAAGGCACCTTGCAACTGTAGCAAAGTTGAGTGCTCCTACTGGGTGTGGGGTTACTCTGTGCTTCCCTCCATCTAGCCACTGTAGCTCTGTATTCCTCTATCTTATTGACCCAAAATGTAATCTCATTTGCGCTCCACCTAGGATTTTTTATGGATAAATACTGTTGGAATGTTACTTGAGCCCTAGTTCTCCCACTAAGGTCATAGTAGTATTCCCATTCACAACGTACAACCTCTCTAGAAAAATCCTTAATATCCATCTCTCTTATGGAAGACCCCTCAGGATGGCAGGAGTCTAAGCTCCGATACCACTATAATGTTCCCAAGCCAATGTGCCAGGAACATCACGTCTTGCATGAATTTTAAACTTTTACTGAGTGTGACATTTTGTCAAACACTTTGATGATTTACTTGTTTGTATGTGTTTACTTGCAAGTTGACTTATTGATTTCGGCCTTAGGGTTTATGTTCAATAATCACACATAGATATGAAGATACAATCAATGAAAGTAAAAGATACACCAAATATGGAACCAATAGCAAGATATGACCTTTATTAATATAATGAGCAAGAACCTGATACAAGAGTGAGGCCGATCTGGAATGCTCAACAAATGGCTCCAATAAACATAATAGAAGCTGCTACAAAATGCTCCAATAGAAGACTACAAGCCTCTGAAGGATGAATACTCAAAGAAGACCAATGCAAGAATAGATCTGGGTCATATGAAGTTCCAAACCCCTAACCTGAATGATGCCACGCCCTACTGGAACACTGATTAGCCTCAACAATTCGGCCCTGCTGCCAAAGATGTCCAAACCCTCCGATAAATATGTCAAATAGTAGATCGGGTAAATGCAAGAACAACCCAGGTGCTCAAATCTCCAAGATCCCTCTCAAAACTCATGGATCTGACTCTCCTCAAAGGAATGGTGCTCCTCCCTGGATGCCTGAAACCCTAGATAATTAGGCCTCCCTCCTAGAGACCTCCAAAAGCTCCACAAAACCACTAGAATGATAGATTGGGACACAAAAATGAAAACCCAAGTGCTCAAATAGGTAAAAGACCCGCTAGACCCTTGGATCTAGCCACCCTCCAAAGAATGATGCGCCCTCCTCTTAGGGAAATCGTCCCACTCTCAATGCAAATCAATCATCCATAAAAAAACCTCCGAAAGCCACCGAGAATGGAGCTATGGCACCTGCAAGGAAAACCCAATACTTGAAATTCCCAGAAACCCTTCTCCTCAACCAAAACGAATGATCCTAGCTCCACAAGTGCGCCCCCCCTTTGCTGGAATATTCCACTAGTGCGCCCTCTCTCTTCCTGTTCCTGTGGCTGGTGTAGAACCCTCCCGTACTGATGTAGATTTGAACTAGAATGGTGTGGGGGAGTATTGCATCCCCAAGACCAAGCTTGGGACAAGCTAGGTGGAATCTTTCACCACCGAATCGTCCTCTAGGGTTTGTTAAGTCAAAACCCTCAAAACCCCCAAGATATGGGCTCTCTAACTAGAAGCCAAATATCAAAATGATAATCATACATGAATGAATGAGAGAATAGAGGCCCTTGCCTCTTATTTATACTTCTTGCTCACCTTGTCCCTCCAAAGTGACTTTACTTTATTAATAATTAATTAATTAATTAACCTTTTTACCTCTGAAAAGCACCTTATCTCTCCTCGTGGCTTCCCTGGCCACTGAAAGTCACTTCTCATCATTCTATCTTGTAATGTTGTTCCTCTCAATTCCAATGAGCTATTACACTGAGAGGTTCCTCCAAGTATTGTGCCCAAAATGACCTCTTCAGTGAATTTAGTTAACATATATCTCAAAATATTCAAAATCATGGAAATCGTCGAAATGCAACAGAACCAAAGCCAATCTGTGCAGAATGGATCATAATGATGAAATAGGATGAGCTATGCAAGCTGGACCCCAAAATATCCCTCAATAGCTCCTGTACTCGCTATAATCTCCAACTGGCTACTTTGGTCATCATAACACTGTGCAATACCCTGATGTCCCAAAGTGGAGACATTACATGGGGATAGTAGGCCCCCCAAAGCTAAGGAATCGATCCAGGAGAGTCAAGACATCCTCAAGACTCTCAAGGACAATCTATAGATGGCCCAAAATCAATAGAAGATCTATGCAGACAGGCACAAGGTCGAGCGCACTTTCGAAGTGGGAGCCTTCGTATTCTTGAGATTACAACCATACATACAATCTTCACTAAAGAAAATTGGTGCATACAATCTTAAGACATACTTTTATGGCCCCTACAGGGTGATTAAGAGAGTTGGTGAGGTAGCTTATGAGCTAGAGTTGTTGAAAGGAAGTAAGATTCAAAATGTGTTTCATGCCATTGGGACAACATGTCACTACTTCGGTAGAGTTACCTCCATTGAATGAGGAGGGACAACTAGTGTTGGTTCTTGAGGAGGTATTGGAGGTCCGAGAGAGCAAATTGTGAAACATGGTGATCCTAGAATACCTTGTCAGATGGAGAGATTTGCTAGTAGAGGATGCCACGTGGGAAAACGACCAGAACTTGCAACATACTAACTTGTAGTTGCTTGAGGGAAAACAATCTCGAGAAGGGAGGACTGTAATGTCCCTTTTCAAAAAATCACCCTGAGAGATCGACATAATATCCCAAGGGATTCCCATAGGCTATAGTCAGTGGAAAAAGGGAATTAATTAATTATTTAATGTCATCGGAGAGGGAAAATAATATTTTTAAAAGGTGACATTGAGCAATCAGGTAAAACCGTGCTTAAGTGACTATTGAGTTAATAAAGTCACTTTAATTTATTGAAAGGGTAAAAGGGTAAAAAAAGGGTCAACAAGAGAATAGAAGGAGAATGAGAGCTCCCTCTCTCATTATGGAATTGTTATTTTCTAAAAATGAAATTGAGAGAGCTCTTGTGGCTTTGGCTCTTGGGATGAAAAAACCCTAGAGAAGTTTGGGATTGGGTTCGGTGGTGAAACTATCCACCCTAGCCGATCATCGAGGGATCATTCACATTTATTTAGTATTCTTAAGTGTGGCTGAGTATTTCATCATTTGGTAGCTTGGTTCTTGTTTGTTTGGTTCGATTTTGATTAAGTAGGGCGAATTTGGGAGTTGTGGCTACATTTTTGGTGTTGGAAGGCTGAATACCTCATCTCGGTGGTTGAGCTTGTTAGGGAGGCTGAAATATTGGGTTGTTGGCCGAGTTTGCATAATATTGGGCGCATTTCCTTGAATTTGGGCAGTGTATCTCCCTTGCTAGTCAAACCATTCATTTTGTTGGATGAGTTATTGATAAAGGGTCAAGTTTGCTCCTATTGGGCTGGGATTTCTCATCGCTAGACAACCATTAAACGGTGACAACCATTTTCCGATTCTATTCGATATTGACATCTTGTAGATCCCTATTATTTAGGTTTCGGTTGAGGCTAATCAGTCCAAGTTAAGGATGCAATTAATTCAGTCAATTTCATATAACTGTGGAGAGAATTGTATAAATGTGAATGCCTCAGAGGCATTCAGTGAGCAAGGGGCTTCAAGCCCTCTCCCGGGCTGCTGGTTGCTTATGGCTGTTGTAATCTCCTGGTTATTTATTCTAATAGAATGCCTTTGCCATTGTCCCATGGATGTTGCCCTCACCCTGAGGGTTTTACCACGTAAATCTGTGTCGTCTATGTGTGATTGCTATTATTTGTTTGAATTCATGTTTCTCTGTACTTGTTTATGCTTCCACTACTCAACAAGTGGTATCAGAGGTTTGGGTTAAAGGAGAGATCACATCAGAGGAGACAGGGAGCTGCAGAGGATGCTCTCGATCTGGTAAAGGACACTTGGAAACTGCTCGTGACAGAAGAGGGAGTTGATCCCCGGTGAAGGTAATACGAAGGGTCAGATGTTGCGCGTGATCCCGGTTTGCAGACATAGTTTCCATGTGAAGTGCGCAGATGCAGGGTTTTCTGGAGCCGCATCTATTCGATTTGCTGGAGGAACGTCGTTTGCAAGGAGACAAAATATGTGCGAATAATTTGGTCGTGGCTAGAGACAATGTGTCGAAATTTATTTTATGTGGGCTCTCAGGCCCAACAAGTGGTATGGTGCTTCATTGCTATTCTATTTGCAATTAGTGTTCAAGGGAATCGAACATGAGCGGAGAAATGTGTAGAGATGGGTTCTTCGATAGCGAGGAAGAGGAATTGGTAGAGCAGGCCCATGCTTGGAGGTGCACGTTTTCCTTTGCAGAGTCGCTAACTGTTAAGTGTGCGGTTCTGATGGGAATTCCTGACATGATCGCCCGCGAAGGCCCCCACGATACTCTTTCTCTCATAGAAATCGTTGCCAGGCTCTCTAGAGAATCACCGGCACTTCGTGTCTGTTCAGAATCATGCGCTTCCTGGTGGCGAAGGGCGTATTCTGAGCCTCTGTAGATCCCGATGGAGGGAACGAGAGCACGAGATATGGCCTGGCGCCCGCGTCCAAGTGGCTGGTCAAAGAATCCAGGGAGCTGTTGATGGCCCCGATGCCTTTGATGCCGAACGACGAGAGAACCATGGCGCCGTGGCACCGTTTCAATGAGTGCGTGCTGGACGGTGGCATTGCCTTCGAGATGGCCAACAATGCCGAGATCTGGGCTTATGCCTCCGCTCATCCCGACTTCAATCATCTCTTCAAAAACGCCATGGCCTGCAACACCAAGATCATGATGAAGGCTCTCCTTTCAAAGTATCACGACTTCCACGCCCTGAATTCCTTGGTGGACGTCGGCGACGGGACTGGAACCGCGGTCACAGAGATCGTGAGAGGTTATCCTTCCATCAGAAGAATTAACTACGATCTCCCTCATGTCGTGGCCACTACTCCCCGTCACCAAGGCGTGAAGCACAGGGGAGGAGACATGTTTGAATCCTTGCCGCCTGTTGAGACAATATTCATGAAGTGGATCATGCATGACTGGAGCGACGGGGACTGCATAAAGATACTGAAGAAAGCGGTCAACACAAGTTTTTTAGCATGGATGTCCGGAGGGTTAACTCATGTGGAGATTGGTGAAGAACTTAAAATCCTGAACAAGCCATTGAGAGTAAATTTCGATTGGTGTTGAAGGTCATGTTTTCGATGAAAGGGTCATCTCAGGAATGGGTGGAAGAAACCCTTTACGTCTTGATGGTGTTACCAATCATGTGCTGGGAAAGACTGCACCGTTTGTCACGCTGTGAACTAGAATTTGGGTCTGATAGAGCTGGAATTGGCCTGACACCCCACGAGCAAAGGATGATCGATGGCAGCGTATGGGCAAAGATCCATGGAGGAGATAAGTTCATATGATCTTGTAAATTTTGCTGTTGCTGTGGAAGAAGGCATGAGGTGGCAGAGAGCATTTGCACAAAGGATCCACCATCCAGTTGTGCCCATTGCTGGAAGAGGTTGTGAGCTGACCATTATATGTGTGCAGACTCGTAGGAGATGCATCACAAGAATATGTAGCAAGCGCAACATATGTAATGGTAAAGGAGGTTATCAAGTGAAAATTTATTTTTAATAGAGTTGTAAATTTATAACATTTAATTGGGCATATGACTATAAGACCTTTGTCATAAGACCTTGTTTAGGCATGTGTACCCCTAGTATCTTGCTGGTAAAGTCTAGACGTAGACTTAGGTGATAGGAGGTGGGTTTTTTCGGGTTCATGTTAGTTGCCCGTGGTTTTATGTCCATGTAATAACATGTAATGAAGCCTGCTTAAACGCTAGTTGTAACTCCATTGTAAATGGGCCTGGAGGTAAGCGACAAAAGCTTACTTGGTTGCCTTGGCCGGTTTTTTGGTCAAGGGGATGGTCATGTTAAGGTTGAGCTAGGACTCCATTGAAAGTTGCCAGGAGGTGAGCTTGTGTCAAGCTCACTTGACTTGACTGACTTTGTCTGCTTTTGGCGAAGGTCTCGAATACATAGTTCGAGGTGGAGCACTGAAGGTGCTCAGGATCGCGACATGAGAGTTGTTTGCAAAGCTCAAGTAATTATTGTATGGCCTGGATCTAGACCAGACAATTGTACAAGATGCAGATTCCTTCACGGTGAGCCAAGATTTACAAGAAGTGAATGCAACCATTGTGTTTATGGTACTCACTATCTTGGTGTTTATATTGTTGATGATATGCTTGTAGCAGGCAGTAGCATGGTTAAGATAAACAAGTTGGATCCGTTGACTTGGATGTTCGAGATGAAGGATTTGGGAGCAACAAAACAATCTTGAGCATCGAAATTCACAGAGATGAAATTGATGGTAAGTTTTTGGTTATCACAACTTGAGTACATGGTAATGATACTCAGAAAATTCGGTATGAATGATGTGAAACTGGTAGTTTTTTTTTTGGTTTTCCATTATAAGTTTTCTTCAGGTTTGTGTCAAGGTGATGAAGAAGAAAAAGGTTATATGTCTCGTGTATAGTGTGCTAGTAGAAATTAGATTCATGATTGCGATGAAAGGATGAGATATTTCATGTGTAGTTGGTGTTATCAATGGTCACATGACAAATCCAAGTGGAGCAGTGAAATGGGTGCTTCGGTTTTGAAAGCACTGTTATCACCTATATTTAGCTTGCAAGAAGGTGATGAATGGACAATGGCATGGTATCAGGTAAATTGTTGTCAAGGTGGAGATTGTTGAAACGGTGACAAACATTTTCCAATTCTGTTGGATATTGACATCTTGTAGATCCCTATTATTTAGGTTTCGGTTGAGGCTAATCAGTCATAGTTAAGGATGCAATTAATTCAGTCAGTTTCATGTAACTGTGGAGAGAATTGTATAAATGTGAATGCCTTAGAGGCATTCAGTGAGCAAGGGGATTCAAGCCCTCTCCCAGGCTGCTAGTTGCCTATGGATGTTGTAATCTCCTGGTTCTTTCTTCTAATAGAATGCCTTTGACATTGTCCCGTGGATGTTTCCCTCACCCTGAGGGTTTTACCACGTAAATCTGTGTCTCCTATGTGTGATTGCTATTCTTTGTTTGAATTCATGTTTCTCTGTATTTGTTTATGCTTCTGCTGCACAACAGGTTGAATATGAGGTTTTGTGGATGAAATCCAAGTTATTGGTTGAGTATGATGTAGAAAGGGTTGCGTTGTTGAAGCAATGGATGAGTTGGTTGAGTCAGGGGTCAACTCTTTGGTAGAGGAGGTTGCCCTCACCTATACATGTTGTTATCATTGTTGGAAACGAGCTATTGTTGTAAAAAGGGTGTTGAAACAAGTCGTTGTCATATACATGCAACCTCATCTCTGTATTTTCCAAAGCAACCTACAACAATACATACATACATACACACACACACACACACACACA
>JASDQU010738120.1:13520-42322 GCA_032191745.1 Picea mariana
AGATTTCCACAAACTAAGCAGCGCGACTTCTCCAACAAGACAAGCAGCTCACCAAGATGCAGATTCAACAAACGCTTTTCCTTCTCCCCTGGAAACTCAACACAATGGAGACCATTGCTTCCTAAGGAGGGAGGATTGATCCAGGTGGATATCGGTGGCCACCCACCTTCTCCAACTGGCCCAAAACAAGTTTCTAGCAATTTTGGTAATTTACTATTTTTAGCAGTTTTTAACTTCCGGGGCCATTTTGAGGCCTTAAACGACGTTTTTTGGGAAAACAGGGAGCAACATGGATCATAGTTCAATGTTGCTCCAACCAAAAGTTGTAGTTCTCAGATAAATCTTTCTAACGAGCTATCATATGCCTAAAACGGAGATCGTATGCAAAAGTTACGACCCCGGGAAGTTGATGCACCAACTTACCCAAACGGGGCCCACATGACTTTTGGCGCTTCATCTCCTAGGGTTAGGTTTTTGGATGTCCAGGACTTTTGGCATTCCTATCTATTGTAAAAATGCCTTCCGAGCCTCATTGTAATCATCTTCTTGCGAATGCGAGTAGCCGTCACATCTCTTCTCAGAGATAAGCTGCCACCATTCTAGCGAGTCTTTCACTCTGTATTTTTACAGTCTCTGTACATTTCTTTCATTAATAGAAATCATGTATTACTGTATATCTCTGTGTTTATGGTTGCATCTTTGATATATTTCTGTTATATTACTGGATGTATGCGATATCTCTGTGCATTTCTTTATTATATCTCCGCTCTCATTTCGTGCCGAAAATAATCCGGATCACCCAAATACGAAAAAAACGAACCCCACCGCCAAGAACTCACCCAATGCACCAAAAACGAATTCCACTGAAAAACAAAAGCCCAAATACAAAAAAAAATGAAACATCCATAACCCCAACTATTTACCAGTAACCCTAAACTGAATTTATTGTAAAAACGAGAATCTTCTGAGTTTAAGGAAGAGGAAATGACATTCACATCCATACAATCACAATCTTAGCAGTAATCACTATGCCTTCTACCTTACTAAGTTCAGGAACATACCTTTGCCTTGTTGTCTGCCGCAATTGACTCTCGTTCTCTCTGCTGCTTCCATCTTTAGTGCTCCCACTTGCCGACTGCAATGAACTCATCGGTACCTCCCAGCCAAATGCTAGGGGTACTCTTCTTCCCCCTCAGCCCCTCGAGCCGCAAAGGGGCCACACACAATCAGAGAGTAACTAGCTTCTCAGCTCGCCTCCAAGGTTGAGCTACCACTCAAGTCTGCTGAGAATCCCCAACTCCTACAAGAAATCAATCCAATCTCTAGTCTAGCAGCATAACCATACCAATCTCAAAAAAAGGTCCCTTTATTTCCCCCTCTCCCTTTCTTTTATCCAGACTCAAACCCTAATTCTTCTTTTTCTTAGGTTTTCCCCCTTTTCCCTTTTGACTTTCTTACTTTTCTTTTTAATTTATTTGGTTATATTATTTTATTTTTCTTTTCAAAACTCAAAGAGTATGTGCGCTCATTATTCATTTCCTTTTAATTTTTACATGCTTAACTTTATTTGTTTAAAATTGTTTATAATATAAATATACATATATGTATTTTCATTTTTCTATTTATAAGCATGCATTCATCTTTGTAGTTTACCATTATCCATCATTTAATTTACCATTAATATATATGTATATATAGGATAATGAGATATTAAGGCGATGGCAAACCAGCATAGGGGGAAAAAAATAAATGTATTACATAAAATGAATAAAGAGGAATTACGGGGAGGGATGGCGATATAGCAATGTGAACTAGACAAGTAAAAGGGAGATGGATACTAGAAGGTCAAGGCGATGGAGGATAGTTTAATTAAGTAGACAAGGATAATGGGAGGATAATGGTCTGTGTTTTTGTTTTCTTTTTTTTTTGAAATTTCATTTGTTAAGGCCACACTAAATTTCCCACCCCTTTTTCTAGAAGGTCTTAGGCTTAGGGTTTGGATTCTGAGCTTGGCGACGATAGGTTAAGGGAATTGCTTAAGGTTTTATTCAGGTGCTGATGACTTAGGGTTACTTAGGCTGACCCCTCCTCCACAATAATGCGACGTGCCCTTCAGGGTGCACCACGTGCTCCAAGTGTGCCACTCGCCTCTGGAATTTCTTTTGGGCGACGTGCCCTTCAGGACGCACCATGTGCTCCAAGGGTGCCACTCGCCAACTGAGTTTCTTTTATGCGACGTGCCCTTCAGGATGCACCACGTGCTCCAAAGGTGCCACTCGTCAACTGAACTGATTGGTAGACCTCTATAACCCCTGGAGTCAACACTCTGCCAGGTGAACTTGTAGGAAACTAAGGGTTCTAAGGAATAAGGCTCTCGCCTTATTGCGCACCCCTTAGAATCATCGTGAGCGACTGTCACAGTCGGCCCTCAAGGCATCATGGGTCCTCTCGAACTAGGTAATTGTTAACCTACAGTTCGAGCCACATAGGGAGTGCTAGCAGGTGGTGGTAGGGCTGATGTCCACCCCTCTCCCTCAACCTCTCTGCAATCGTGTGTGGCCCCTTTACTCCATATGTGAGTCTGGTCGGCAAGCTATCGTCAGCCTGCATCACCAATAATTATGTTAGAAATATCAACATCAAATCATCAAATCAAATGAAACATCATAATAAACATATCAACCCAAAAGCACACTCCCTAACTCAGTCCGGAGTCCAAGGGGGCTCTACCGATGCCTCTGCATCCTCAAGGTCAAAAACCATGCACACTCAATAAAACTGCGTCAATAGCACCTGTCTACATCAAATAGTAACACATCATGTCATCTGTCAATTGCATCATAATCAAACATAAAGGTCTAACATCAAAAAGTCCAGATCACTTGCGAGCAAGTGTCCTCAAATAATAAGTGTTCTCAGTGCGCCAGAGAAGGATGTTACATACACCCCTCTTGGTCTAAACTTTGTCCCGAAGTTTCTCGGTATACATGCAAAAATAAAGTATCACAGTATTCATAAGTCTATCTATCAAACAAAAATGGAAACTACTGATGCATATCATCTGCGTCCTCCCAGGTCGCCGAGTGTGGACTATAACTGTCCCACTGGACCTTGACCTGATCTACCGTTCGACGTCGCAACTGTCGAAAGCGATGATCTAATATGTGGATCGGCTCAGCCATGAGCGCTCCCTCATCTGATACCTGCAAGGAACTTAGGTCAATCACATGCGTAGGATCACTAATATAATGTCTCAAAACAGATACATGAAAAACATCGTGCATACGCCTCAAAGAATCAGGTAAGGCTAGTCGATAGGCCACGGGACCCTTTCTCTCCACAATCTTGAAAGGTCCCATGAACCTAGGAGAGAGTTTAGCTCCCTTTCCAAACTTGATCGAACTCTTATGCGGTTTAACCCGCAAGAAGACTCGATCGCCGACCTCGTAGCTACGGTCGACTCAGTGTGCATCGACATAACTCTTCTGTCGATCTTGCACTTCTTTAATCCTTTGTCTTATGGATTGCATCTACTTTTCCATTTCTTGGATCGCTTCTGGTCCCACCAGGACCCTATCCTCAAGCCGATCCCAACTCAAGGGCGTCCGACACGGTCGCCCATAAAGAAACTCAAAAGGCACCATCTTTATGGTGCTTTGATAACTGTTGTTGTAAGCGAACTCTACTAGAGGCAAGAATTACTCCCAACGCTTTTGTTGGTCCATCATGTACATGCGCAACATGTCTTCCAAGGTTTGGTTCATACGTTCTATTTGTCCATCTGTCTCTGGGTGATATGTAGTACTAAAGTTAAGCTGGGTTCCCAAGGCCTCTTGGAAACTCGTCCAAAATCGTCCAGTAAACACCGATCCTCGATCGGATATAATCTTTTTAGGCACGCCATGCAGCCTCACAATCTCACTGATGAAAACTCTCTCTATGTCAGGTGCCTGATACGTCGTACACACAGGAATGAAGTGAGCACTCTTCGTCAGAGTGTCTACTACTACAAAAATCGAGTCGTGTCTCCTTGCCGTCAGTGGAAATCCAACAATAAAATCCATCAATATAACTTCCCATTTTGATTCCAGAATGACATGTGGTTGAAGTAATCCTGCTGGGTGTCTATGTTCAGCCTTTACCTGCTGACACTCTAGACATCTAGCTACAAAGTTAACTATGTCAGCCTTCATTCCTTTCCAAAAGAATAATGGTTTGAGGTCTGCCCTCATCTTCGTAACTCTCGGGTGAGCCATGTAAACTGCTCTATGAGCCTCGCTCAAGATCAACCTCCCTCAACTTGTCGTTTGGCGGTACATAAATCCGACTTCTAAACCTCAATAAACCATCGCTATCAAGTGAATATCCCTCATAGCGTGGTACCATCATTGTGTTTTGTCTGATAAAATCCTTGACTTCTGTGTACCAGTCATCATCATGTTGTAAGTTGAGAATCTTCTCACGTAGATTTGTTTGAAGAGGTAACACCAAAAAGATGTGTGGCCTCTGACTCAAGGCATCCGCCACTCGGTTCACTGTTCCCTTTATGTAATTAATCTCGAAATCGTATTCGCTAAGCAATTCCAACCAACACCGTTGTCATGCGTTCAGGTCGCTTTGCGTAAAAATGTGTTGTAGTCCACAATAATTAGTCTTTAATTCAAATTTTTGTCCAATAAGGTAGTGTCTCCAAAACTTCAAGGCATATACGATGGCTAATAACTCCAAATCATGCGTCGTGTAGTTCTCCTCATGCCTTCTCAGCTTCCTCGAAATGTAAGCGATCACTCATCCGTCCTGCATCAAGACTCCACCTAAACCTTTCTTGGATGCGTCAGTGCATACCAAGAAGTCTGTGTCCATGTCAGGGACCTTTAGTATCAGCATGGTTGTCAACAACTCTTTAAGCCTCTGAAATGCTTCCGCGCATTTCTCTGTCCAAACAAACTTCTTGTTTTTCTTCTGCAATTCCGTGATCGGATTTGCTATCTTCGAAAAACCCTCGAAAAACCGTCGATAGTATCCAGCTAATCCCATAAAACTACGCACTTCTGTGACATTCGTCGGCATAGGCCATTCCATAATAGCCTCAACCTTGGCTAGATCCATGGTGATACCTTCGCCGGAGATGACATGCCCTAAGTAGTGAATCCTCGATTGGTAAAAAGAGAATTTAGACAACTTCCCATACAATTTGTGTTCTCGTAAACATTGTAGTACCAAGTGCAAGTGCTCATCATGCTCCCTCGTCTTCCGAGAGTAGATCAAGATATCGTCAATGAATACTTGGACGAACTTGTCCAAGTACTTGCAGAACACCCCGTTCATCAAACTCATGAATACCCCTGGGGCGTTTGTTAGTACAAAAGGTAAAACAGTAAACTCGTAATGTCCAAATCTCGTCTTAAAGGCGGTCTTAGGAATGTCATCCTCCTTGATCCGTAACTGGTGATATCCGGATCGCAAATCGATCTTGGAGAACACCGTCGCACCCTTCATTTGATCGAATAGATTGTCAATTCTTGGTAATGGATACTGATTCTTGATCGTAGCCTTGTTCAGTTGACAGTAGTCAATGCAAAGCCTCCACGATCTGTCCTTCTTTCGAATGAAAATAATTGGTGCACCCCATGGTGACACACTAGGACGTATCAGTCCCAGGTCCAACAACTCCTTCAGTTGCATCTTTAACTCTTGCAACTCCGGGGTCGACATCCGATAAGGCGTTCTTGCTATCAGTTCGGTTCCCGATTTCAAGTCTATGGTAAACTCCAGTTCCCTTTCCGGTGGCATCCCCGGCAACTCCTCTAGAAATACATCCGTAAATTCTTTCACCATCGGAAGGTGTTCTAGACCTTCCACTACTCCCTTTTCGTTTAGTGCAAGGATCGCATAAAGTTTCAACCTCTTGCACATACTCTTTCGTAACTGTAAGGAAGAGACGAACCGCAGGGAAACTCCCTGGTTCCTTCCTACAATCACACGTCTCTGTCCTTCATCATCAACCAAGCTCAACCGTTTCATCTTACAGTTGAGAATCGCCTCATGCGTTTCCAACCAATCCATACCGATCACGACGTCATAAGATCCTAAGATCGTGATGTACAAGTTGACTCTCGTGACAAACTCTCCCAGGTTAAGGGAACAGCTCGTAACCTTTCCTCCGACCTTCTGTTTGGCTCCCGAAGCCATCTCCAAAAAGATAAACTCATCTTTTTCGACTGCCTTTACCTTAATCCTTTTTAGCGTTGCACCAGAAATGAAACTCTCAGTAGCTCCTGGGTCTATCAAAATACTAAGGTTCTGGTCAACGATAGTACCTGTCGTCTCGAGCACAGTCGACTGGTGCTCTACCTGGTGGTTATTCACCACTGTATGAATCCGATGGGCCTTGCCCAAATCTCCCACAGTAGTGGGTCCGATTGATCCAGACGTCATGGCCCTCTCCATAGGACAGTCGTGCTGGTAGTGTGGCTCCCCACATGTCCAACACCCCTTCTTCGGCCCAGTAATCCTGGTACCCGAAGTAGAAGAGGACTGCCCACCAACCTGAAACCCTAGTCTGTTCTGCTGAACAGGCCTAAACTGTTGGTGCTGGTGCTGTGGTCCTCGATAAGGTGTCCGCTGGTGAGGTAGGAGTCGTCAAGGTGTAGTGAACGTGGATCCCCTCTGGAAGCCACGATGTCCTGGTGTATGTCTCACTGGTGTCTGATGTTGCAGCGCCTCTGATGAACTCTGCATCGCGAGTCTCACTGAAGTCCGGGTCTGACCCCTGCTGATAAGCTCCTCCTCTGCTATGAGGGCCTTTTGGACAGCATCGTCCAAGGTTTGAGGCATCAAGATCCTAACCTTTTCACGCAGACTGTCGTTAAGGCCAAACACGAACTTGTTGACTTTGAGCTTCTCGGTGTTAAGGTGCGGAGCATATCGGAGCAGCTCCATAAATCGTGCCTCGTACTCGGGCACCGCACGACCTCCCTGTCGTAGCACGTTGAACTTGTTGAGTTGACGCTCAATGAATTCCTTAGAAAGGTACCTCTCTCAGAACCGTTCCTTGAACAGTTCCCATGACACGTCTTCCACGGCCATGTTCAGCTGTGGCAGGAGCGTCTTCCACCATAGAAGAGAACTCCCCTTCAGTTGAAAGACTTCCATGCGGACCTTCATGTTGGAGGTATAATCACGAAGTGCGAAGCACATCACCATATTCTCCAACCATGCCTCAGCGGCTGCGTCGTTCGGGGCACCAAGGAACTCAGGAAATTTTACCTTCTCGAGTTCACGGTGAACGCTACTTGTGACGGCCAGTGCGCATGGCGTAACCTCAGGCGGTGCTGGCGTCCTGGCCTCGTCTCTGTCCAAACAACTGATCAGAGCCTCGGACATGTGCTGAAAGGATCTCATCATCCCAATAACATCACCAACTGCTATATGTTCCTGTCCGAGCACCTACTCGCCTCCATGGGGGTTAGACCCCTCTGGCATGGATGCTGCTGGAGGCATCTCATTTCCTCCCCTAGCACCCAATTGTTTTCCTCTATGACATCCTCTAACCATGATCACCTGCATGCACACAATCAACTCGATCAACAACAGTATAACAAAACCAATTCATGTCAACGAAAGCCGTAGCGAACCCCAGGTTGTGGGTCGAACCGGCTCTGATACCATATGTAACAACCCTCCTTGTTAAGGACAACTACTCTGACCACAGGTGCAAATTCTTTTTTTTGTTGTTTAAAGTGTGTGTGCGTGTGTAGAAGAAACAACCCCCTGGACTCTACGTCACCAATCAACCAACAAGACGCAAGTAAGACGAACACAATCAAGACGACCCGACATATCATAGTGACAACAAGAAGTAAATGCCCCTGGACATAAGGTGTATAACTAGCACCTGTAAGCAGGAACAGACACCAAGGGTTAGGTACAATACTATCACAGAATGGACGAATCCAACAGTAGAGTTGCAGTAGTGGAAACTGTGCCTTTAAACAGCCCGAGACTACTGATACAGCTCAGAGTGTGTCGCAAGAGTGGAACTGTGCCTTTAAACAGCCCGAGACTCTTGATACGGCACTGGATCCCTTCCACCGGATTACACACAGACATCAATACTAAGCTACAAGAGGTGTCTATATCCCGCCCGACACGAACAGACTACGCACTACAATACCACCAAGTATTGCAAAATCAGGGACAATCATGACCTCTACGGGAGACGCAAGTCACGAGGACTCTAATAACGACCCACTCCTATTGAGACCCGAAGACATCAATCAGGATCAATGCTCCATCAATTATTATTAATCTACGGAGACCTTATCATTAATGCTTCAATTTAACTAATAATAATCCTACAGCTTAGACATCATCCCGAACAGTTCAATTTAACCATATTTATATTGTGAATCACCCATCATCATTGACCTTGCAAATTAAGACAACCCTTATTATTGCAAAATAACAAGTAATATCATGGAAATTAAACAAGTATTAAAATTGCGAGTTAACCATCATCAATTCCCTGGCAAATTAAAACAACCTTATTCTTGCAAATTAATCAAGTAATATCATGGCAATTAAGCCAATAGTAACATTGCAGCTTAAAACAATATTTAGATTAGTATTTAACAAGTATTATCCTTTGCATTCAATTTAACCAACATTGCATTGAAGCATATAACAAGTAACAAAATAATATCTAAAATTAGCATTGCCAATAACCAGTATGTTCATCGCAGATTAACAAATATTAATTAAAAACACAGATTAATTCGGTGGAGGTTAACTTGTGTGGATTGGGCGTAGAATCAACTAATTGTACGAATGCAATAAATGCCCTTACAGATCCACTAACCAAAAACAATTTAATAATTATCATTTCAACTAACTAACATTGCAACAACAATTAAATGCCCATTTACTAACAACTAATAAATAACTCTACCGTTACCATTAGTGCCTTGCAATTTGAGCGAGTATTAACATTGCAATCGAAACAAACATTCCCGTTGCTATTCAAACAAATATTCCCATACTTTACAATAACCTTACCACTCTCCCATTACTTTTTCATACTATAACGCTTGTAAAGAAAGTACTATAACCCTACCATCAAATGTCATCAATACTAAAAAGCATTTTCCCTATTGTAAAACTGTCACCGTAACCTAACCATATCCACACCTTCTCCATCAATATCATTGCGATTAAAATAAAGATGACCTTACCTTTTACTGATTTTAACAACAACAGAACTACCAAAACCTCACCATAATTATCCATGTACTTACCTTTATAATGGGGTAGTAAAGTGATTTAAACTAAGGATAACTTCTCTTTAAAAAAATTGGTAGTTAGGTAAAGGTCGAGGCGTAACATCAAGATTAACATCGGATGGAATGCATATAGTAATTAGGTTTGTAGTGAAAATTCATAACGAGGTATTGAACTAAATAAGGATCTTCATTACAAGGGAAAGATAATAAAAAGGGACACGATAATCAACACGTCATTAAATAAGGATCTTCATTACAAGAAAAGGAAGGAATAATTAAAAGTCATCATTTGAATTGCCATTTAAATTAACAAGAATTCCCGTTCCAGCCACACTCTCCATAAGTATTAACGATACTGCATCTACATTTATCACCATTTATTGCCATTCTTACAGTGTGATAAAAGGAACAATAATGGTAAAACGAAAAAGCCATAATACATTAAATTAATGGAAGCGTATTGTAAAGTAGTTTCCTTTCTATTGCACACCCTTTAAGTAATGGCCTAATGAAACTAATAGTCGTAAGAACTCAACCAATTCTTTCCATTCTAATGGTATGATAACAGAAATATAGTGGTAAAAGGAAGGCCATCATAAATTAAAATACTGGGAAACGTATTGTACAGCGTGTTCTTTTATATGGCACACGCCTTTCAGTAATAACAGGATGGACATAATAATCATAAACGAAATTAACTTGTTCTATAATTTCTAACTGTATGATAACCAGGAAACGTATTGTACAGCGTGTTCTTTTATATGGAACACGCCTTTCAGTAATAACAGGATGGACATAATAATCAAAAACGAAATTAACTTGTTCTACAATTTCTAACTGTATGGTAACAGAGCGATAATGGAAGAAAAAGTGACATAATAAATTTAATTACCGGAAAACATATGGTACAGCGATATTGTTTTATATGGATCACGCCTTATATTAATGAAGGGATGGATATAATAATCATAACGAATTAAACATATTCCTTCCATTCTAACTGTATGATAACCGAACGATAATGGAAGAAGAAGTGCCATAATAAATTTAATTACTGGAAGACTTATTGTCATCGAACGGCGGCGAATTTTCTGTCAAGGCAATTTAAAAAGGATTTGATTTCAGAACACAGTCATGGAAATTAAACCTTCGATGAGGATAGTAAGGATTCAAATCGAAGGGAACATGGGGATGGATAGCCCACCGGTCAACCAGAAATCTAAAAGAATCTAAGGCCGTTGGGTAACTATCCCTGGTCAACGCTAACCCATTCATAATCAAATATATATAAATAAGACTGTCGGCCTTCTGATGTAAAAGAAATTTGGAACAACTACCCAACTCCCAAGAAAAACACTGGGTAAGACCCTTCGGACTGCAGCTCGTTACCATCATACACAGCCGTATCACGCTGGTCGAGGTGAAGGCTCGTGAAACTTTAAACCAGGGAGAGGTGGGGCGATGTCTACGACCTAGGCATGGCTGGCATAGGCGAAATGGGGTGTTCTTGGACCAAACACCTGGGTGAGGTAGATCGCAGGCCATTTACAATGCCCACTAAGAAAAAGAAACGAATGCCCACTGTAACAATTTGCCCACTGTGCAAGGAACGAAAACCCACTGCAAATAAACCACCCACTGAAATAAAAATCGAAACCCTACTGCCTAAAATTCTCCCAATGCACCAAAAACGAATTCCGCTGAAAAAAAAAATGCCCAATACGAAAAAAAAACGAAACCCCACTGCCAAGAATTCGCCCAATGCACCAAAACGAAATCCATTGAAAAACAAAACGCCCAATACAAAAAAAAAATGAAACCCCACTGCCAAGAATTCGCCCAATGCACCCAAAACGAAATCCACTAAAAAACAAAAGCCCAAATATGAAAAAAATGAACCCCACCACCAAGAACTCGCCCAATGCACCAAAAACGAATTCCACTGAAAAACAAAAGCCCAAATACAAAAAAAAATGAAACATCCATAACCCTAACTATTTACCAGTAACCCTAAACTGAACTGATTGTAAAAACGAGAATCTTCTGAGTTTAAGGACAAGGAAAGGACATTCACATCCATACAATCACAATCTTAGTAGTAATCACTATGCCTTATACCTTACTAAGTTCAAGAACATACCTTTTCCTTGTTGTCTGCTGCAATTGACTCCCGTGCTCTCTGCTGCTTCCGTCTTCAGTGCTCCTGCTTGCCGACCACAATGAACTCACCGACACCTCCCAACCAAATGCTAGGGGTACTCTTCTTCCCCCTCATCCCCTCGAGCCGCAAAGGGTCCACACACAATCAGAGAGTAACTAGCTTCTCAGCTCGCCTCCAAGGCTGAGCTACCACTCAAGTCTGCTGAGAATCCCCAACTCCTACAAGAAATCAGTCTAGTCTCTAGTCTGGCAGCATAACCATACTAATCTCAAAAAAAGGTCCCTTTCTTTCCCCCTCTCCCTTTCTTTTATCCAGACTCAAACCCTAATTCTTCTTTTTCTGAGGTTTTCCCCCTTTTCCCTTTTGATTTTCTTACTTTTCTTTTTAATTTATTTGGTTTATATTATTTTATTTTTCTTTTCAAAACTCAAAGAGTATGTGCACTCATTATTCATTTCCTTTTAATTTTTACATGCTTAGCTTTATTTGTTTAAATTTGTTTATAATATAAATATACATATATGTATTTTCATTTTTCTATTTATAAGCATGCATTCATCTTTGTAGTTTACCATTATCCATCATTTAATTTACCATTAATATATATGTATATATAGGATAATGAGAGATTAAGGCAATGGAAAACCAGCATAGGGGGAAAAAAATAAATGTATTACATAAAACGAATAAAGAGGAATTACGGGGAGGGATGGCGATATAACAATGTGAACTAGACAAGTAAAAGGGAGATGGATACTAGAAGGTCAAGGCGATGGAGGATAGTTTAATTAAGTAGACAAGGATAATGGGAGGATAATGGTCTGTGTTTTTGTTTTCTTTTTTTTTGAAATTTCATTTGTTAAGGCCACACTAAATTCCCCCCCCCCCCTTTTTCTAGAAGGTCTTAGGCTTAGGGTTTAGATTCTGAGCTAGGCAACGATAGGTTAAGGGAATTGCTTAAGATTTTGTTCAGGTGCTGATGACTTAGGGTTACTTAGGCTGACCCCTCCTCCACAATAATGCGACGTGCCCTTCAAGATGCACCACGTGCTCCAAGGGTGCCACTCGCCTCTAGAATTTATTTTGGGTGACTTGCCCTTCAGGACACACCATGTGCTCCAAGGGTGCCACTCGCCAACTGAGTTTCTTTTGTGCGACGTGCCCTTTAGGATGCACCATGTGCTCCAAGGGTGCCACTCGCCAAATGAACTGATTGGTAGACCTCTATAACCCCTGGAGTCAACACTCTGCCAGGTGAAATTGTAGGAGACTAAGGGTTCTAAGGAATAAGGCCCCTGCCTTATTGCGCACCCCTTAGAATCATCGTGAGCGACTGTCACAGTCGGCCTTCACGGCATCGTGGGTCCTCTCGAACTAGGTAATCGTTAACCTACAGTTCGAGCCACAGCGGGAGTGCTAGCAGGCGGTGGCAGGGTTGCTATCCACCCCTCTCCCTCAACCTCTCTGCAATCGTGTGTGGCCCCTTTACTTAATATGTGAGTCTGGTCGGCAAGCTATCGTTAGCCTGCATCACCAATAATCATGTTAGAAATATCAACATCAAATCATCAAATCAAATGAAACATCATAATAAACATATCAACCCAAAAGCACACTCCCTGACTTAGTCCGGAGTCCAAGGGGGCTCTACCAATGCCTCTACATATTCAAGGTCAAAAACCCTACACACTCAATAAAACTGCGTCAATAGCACCTGTCTACATCAAATATTAACACATCATGTCATCTGTCAATCGCATCATAATCAAACATAAAGGTCTAACATCAAAAAGTCTAGATCACTTGCGAGCAAGTGTCCTCAAATAATAAGTGTTCTCAGTGCGCCAGAGCGGGATGTTACAAAACCCTTAATTCCATCTCGCATCTCCCATCCCTTCCTTTGTTGAAATATGTTGGAGTTTCAACTATATTGATCTGACTTTAGATATAATCCAAATGTGAAAGCATCAAACCTTTCGATCTAACATCTCTAGTAGACAACTAGTATTAGTCATCACACATATAGGGGAGTGTGCATAGCATGACCCTCCCACAATGCGAGGGGAGTGTGGATATCTATAGACATTACCATTTGGAACCATTAATTTTGTGACAATTAAGACTCACTCAATTGAATCTTCTTCAAAATACATATGCCATTAAAACTCACATTACTATTTGTAGAAATAGGCTTCGTTACCACCATAAATTTTGTGAAAATAAATAATCATTCAAAATCATCTTCTTCTTAATATATATCCCATTAAAACTCACATTACTATGTTTACAATAGTTTATGATGCACTTACATTTGAAATTATTGTCATGATTTCTCTCAATCAACGTGAATTTCCACCTTATATGACTATATTTTATCTAAATTTCTAACTCCAACTAAGCCTCACAAATATTACATTTGCTCCATCTCATCTTAATTTATATTAGGAATACAAACAACCCTCATACCCATCCCATGTTGATGTTATTAGTGGGTGTGTGAGGTTATGAAGATTAAACTCTTTGTTTTGGGGATTCTAATGCATTGCATTATGTGTGGTCTTAGTGGATCCAACCATAGGTAACTTTTAACGAATCTTAAAGAAATGTTCTAATATGTTTTTTGAGTGGATCCAACCATAGGGAAATTTTAATGAATATTAAATAAATGTTATAAGGAATATATATGTGGTCTTAGTGTATTCAACTATGTTCAAAGATTATGAACATGCTTGTAAAATCCCGCTCTGGCACACTGAGTGAACTTATTCTTTGAGGTCACTTGCTCGATAGTGACCTAGATTATTATGCTATTAAAACTTTTGATTTTTATTATGAGGCATTATGGGATGATGACATGTTGTTTTACCACCTAGACATAGACAAGTGCTATTGACTCGGTTTTACTGAGTGTGCATGATTTTGGACCTCGAGGATGCAGAGGCATCGATGGAACCCCTTGGACTCTGGATCGAGTCAGGGAGTGTACCATTGGGGTTTGATTGTTTTACTATGATATTAGTGCATCTGATTAGATGATATGATATGGATATGTTCTGACATGATTTGTTGATGATGCAGGCTGACGATAACTTGCCGACCAGACTCACATGTGGAGTAAAGGGGTCACGCATGACTACCAGATATGTTGAGGGAGAGGTGTAGACAAAAGCCCTGCCACAGCCTACTAGCACTCCCATCATGTCTCGAAATGTAGGTTAATGTTTACCTAGTTCAAGAGGACCCACGATGCCATGAGGTCATATTGCGACAGTCACTCATGATGATTCTAAGGGGCACACAATAAGGCGGGGGCCTTATTCCTTAGAGGACCTTAGTCTCCCATAAGTTCACCTGGTAGAGTATTGACTCTAGAGGCTTTTTATGTCTACCAAGTCAGTCAAGAGGCGAGTGACACCCTTGGAGCATGTGGTGCATCCTGAAGGGCATGTCGCACAAAGAAAATTGAAAGAGGAGAGTGGCACCCTTGGAGCATGTAGCGCGTCCTGAAGGGCACATTGCACAAGGGAACAGATGAGGCGAGTGGCATCCTTGGAGAACCTAGTGTGTCTTGAAGGGCATGCCGCGTTGTTTTTATAAATGAATGAACCTAGATGGCCTTAGGATGAAAAATATGATAAGAATTTTTAAAAACTTTTTCCCTAATAAAATGTCGCCCATCACGAAAATTAAGGTCTAGGTCTAAATCATGCTAGTGGCGAAATTTTATCCTTTTTATTAAAAGAATTTTGATATATATATAAAATAAAATTTAAAAACAAAATAAATAAAGAGTATGATCTTCGTTAAATCTTGTAACACAGAGGGAGTAAGAAATTTAATTTATTCAAGAAAAAAAAATCTGTTGGAATAAAATTAAAAAAAAAAAGGAATTAATTGTTTTATTTTTTCGATAATTTAAAATATACTAATTAAATGAGAAAAGGGAAAAAGGATTAATTTCCACACCTGCCTTTATGAGTTTTAATTGAAAAGGGGAAAGAGGGAAAATCTAAAATATTAGGAAACTAGGAAAAGAGGTAAACATAAAAAGGGAAAAAGGGAGCATAAGGGAAAAAGAGGAAAGTCAAACTTAGTAATGTATCTACCATTTAAGAGCTTTCTAATTTAAACTGAAGCAACAATTTAATGGTGGGGAAAGTCATTAAAACCTGTAAGAGAATTTGGGGACACCTAGGAGTGATTCTAGGAGTAACTCTAGGTGGGTGAGGGAAATAAAGATAATTAATTAATTAAAGAAATTAATTTATGGAGGAATGAAGGGGATGGGTGACACTTGTACGGGGGGGAATTTTTAGGAATTAAATTTTAAAAACTTAACTAAACAAGATTTTTGGAAAGTAAGGAACCAAAAAACTCTATATAATGAAGGGAGGAGATGAAGGTTGGATCTCTTCTATTTGCATAACGTTACATTGTAGAAATATCTACTTGATTGACTTAACTTGTGGGAGTTCGGATACCCAGCTCGGTGAGGAGTGGTAGCTTGGCCTTGCGAGGCGAGTTGGGAGCTAGTCGAAATCTCTGGATAGTGAGTGTGTGGCCCCTTTGCGGCTCGGGGCACTAAGGGGGAAGAAGAGTACCCCTAGCATTGGCTGGGAGGTACTGATGTAGTCTCGCCGGTCGACATGCAAGAGTTGCAAGGAGCACGCAGGACGTCCACCTTGAATAGGAAACGATACGCTGTCTTCATTTTGTATGGTAAATTGTTTTAGAACTTATGCTTGAATTTTCATTTTTACTTGGGTGAGTGAACTGATTGTCTAGGTGGTTTTATGAAATTTTCTTAGCCTAGCGCAATGATAGATCGGGTAATATGGCTTCATTTCCCCGCACCTCTTGACCACCTTGCTATGTTGATTACAACCTTCGTGGTTGTTTATCCTTCATCCCTAGCTCACCAGTCCTCGCCTTAGTAGTTGGCCAGGAGCCTGATCTACGGTCATCGCCTTAGTGTTAAAAGACCTATGGATCTCAACGCCTTGCTTTTCTGTGCGAGGATGATGAGAGATGAACGAACCTATTAGTCGTCTACCCTTGATGTTTGTCCCTAGATGATTTTTGATTCCACCATTTGGAAATGACCTCTACGTGTGGACTATCTTGTGTCCTGGTAGGTTTTCTCTATTCCTTGATTGATGTAACCCTTGCAATCATTCCATGACCCTTCTCATTGGATCCTTGCATTCTCTTACTATTGTATTGTGGTATTATGGCAATGAAAAATGAAATGAATTCATTTCTGCATTTTTCATTGCGTATTCTGACAATGAAAAACAAAATGAGTGTTGTATTGGGGTATTATGGCAATGAAAAATGAAATGAATTCATTTCTGCATTTTTCATTGGGTATTCTGACAATGAAAAACAAAATGATTTATGGTTTGCATTTTTATTTTGGGTATTCTGGCAATGAGAAATGAAATGAATTCATCTCTGCATTTTACATTGGGTATTCTCGCAATGAAAAATGAAATGAATTCATCTCTGCATTTTACATTGGGTATTCTAGCAATGAAAAACAAAATGATTTCGGGTCTGCATTTTTATTTTGGGTATTCTCGCAATGAGAAATGAAATGAATTCATCTCTGCATTTTACATTGGGTACTCTGGAAATGAAAAATTAAATGAATTCATCTTTGCATTTTACATTGGGTATTCTGGCAATGAAAAACGAAATCATTTCTATTCTACATTTTATTTTGTATTCTGGCGATGGAAAAGAGGAATTATTCTTGTTTTCATTTCGTTTTACCTTTGGGGTGATTTTTCCCTTGATTAAGACCGTGTTTTGCTTTAAAATTTTTCTGCCATTTGATTCATGTTAATGCCCACGTTTTTTCTTTTCAATTCATCAAATTTCCTGCTGTGAAAGACCGCGATTTGGAAATTAAAAAGGGACTGTGTTGCATGCAGAAATCACCCACGATTTTATCCATTTAAGTCACAACTTTACTTGCCGGAATGACCACATTTTTGATAATCAGAAGTTGATTGTGTTGCTGTAGAAATCATCCACAATTTTATCCATTTAAATCATAACTTTTCTTGCCAGAATGACCACGGTTTTGATAATCAGAAGTTGACTGTGTTGCTGTAGAAATCACCCACAATTTTATCCATTTAAATCACAACTTTACTTGCTGGAGTGACCAAGTTTTGATAATTAGAAATTGATTGTGTTGTTGTCTTAATTGACCACGACTTTCCTTAATCATTGCTTGATTTACTATTGACTGACCACGAGTTGGTCCTTCTGCAGTTTTGTTTGTCCCTTTTATCCTCCTTCACATTGAATGCATACCCAACATTCTCTCTGCCAAGCTTTAATTACCACAACAATGTTACTAGCCATGTTTATTATCATGTTAACTGCAATAATAAATACTATTTTGTTGCCTTATTAATTACTAGAATTATTGCTACAACAATGTTAATGGTTAGCAGCCTCCTTTTTCTGTTAAAGGCCATGTTAATTGCAATATGAAATGTTATATTTTTGCCTTATTAATTGCCAGAACAATTGCTACAACAATGTTATTGGTCATCATATTCCTTTTATTGATTAAATGCCATAGCAAGTTAAATAGTTAACAGTTATATAAATCGCCTAGTTATTGCACTATGAATGGTTATGTTAATAGTCATACAAATTACCTTGTTAATGTTATGTTAATTGTATGTTAACTAGAATGTTAAATGCCTTGTTATTTCTATATTACTTATTATGAAAACAATCATGTAAACTATCTTCTTAATGCTATATTAATTGTCATGTAACTGCTATGATAATCACCTTGTTAAATTGCTACAACATTGCTAATAGTTAGCAGTTCCCTTCTCTATCATAGTAGACTGCTAGCATTGTTAGTTCGATCAATATAGCTAGACTAAATGTTGAGATTTAATTTCTTATAAGTGCTAATGGTATCATTCCACTTTAAAAATGTTAATGTTGTTATGCAAGTTTATGGCTAGTTGGATGGGGATTTAGATTAATATAGAATTGTCCATTTAGGTTGTAATAAATATTAAAATTTGTATGGTGAGTAAAGACTAGATTGAAAATTTTAGACTTGCTAATTTAGATATGTAATTGATTTTAGTTGGATTTATAGATATCCCCTAATTGGTAACTCAGACAAGCTAAATTGAGTCATAATTCATGTTAAGTTCGGTTGGTAACTCGTTGACTAATGGAATTTAGACTAGTTAATTGATTTGTCGCCAGCCTTGAGACCTTAAATGGTCAAAATTGATGGAAACCTAGGCTTAAGTGTTGCTTATGTATCCTGGAGGTCCTAACCATTGCAGGGTAGGACGGGCGGGTAGTCATTCTTATTCTTCATTGGTTGAATGTCATACATTGCTTCTAGGTGCTTGATGTGCTTTTATGTTAAGTCGTTATGTTTGTTGTAGCATGAGTTGCATGCATTGTGTTCATCGTTGTGTTGCGATGTTGAGTATAATGTCATTATTACCTTCCTACATACACACACACAAAAAAAAAATTGAACTTGTTATGTGAGGCTTGTTGTCGTTACGAAATGGGAGGTTCGTTACATATGGTATTAGAGCGGGTTCAACCCACGACTTGGGATCGCTACAACTTTTGTTGATATGATTTGATTATAATGTTGCTAATTGAGTTGACTTGTATTCGTGCGGATAATCATGGTTAGAGGATGTCACGGAGGAAGACGACGAGGTGCTAGGGGAGGAGGCGCGACGCCTCCAGTAGCATCCATGCCTGAGGGGTCTAACCCTCAGGGAGATGAATAAATTCTTGGGCATGAGAAGATAGCAGTTGGTGATGTGGTCAGAATTATGAGATCTTTTCAGCGCATGTCCGAGGCACTGATCAGTCGTTTGGACAAAGATGAGGCCAGGGTGCTGGCACCCCCTGAGGTTCCGCTACACATTCCACTCGGTACTGGTAGCGTTCATCGTGAACTTGAGAAGGTCAAATTTCTCGAGTTCTTTGGCGCTCCAGACGGTGCAGTCGTCGAGGCATGGTTCGAGAATATGGTGATGTGACTTTCACTTCGCGATTATACCTCCAACATGAAGGTCTGCATGGTGGTCTTCCAGCTGAAAGGAAGCGCTCTTTTATGGTGGAAGACACTCCTACCATAGCTGAACGTGGTCATAGAAGAAGTGTCATGGGAACTTTTTGAGGAACGGTTTCGAGAGGGGTACCTTTCATAGGAATTCATTGAGCGTCAACTCAATGAGTTCAATGCCTTACGACAGGGTGATCGTATGGTGCTTGACTACGAGGTCCATTTTATGGAGCTACTCTGGTATGCTCCACACCTTAACAATGAGAAACTTAAGGTCAACAGGTTCGTGTTTGGCCTTAACAACAACATACATGAAAAGGTTAGGATTTTGATGCCTCAAACCTTGCATGATGTCGTCCAGAAGGCACTCATAGTAGACGAGGAGCTTATCAGCGAGGGTCAGACCAGGACTCCAGTGAGACCAGCAGGGCAGGTGTCTTCTGGAGAACAACAACATTAGACACCAGCCAGACCTACACCAGGATATCATGGCTTCTAGAGGGGATCCTTTTCACTACACCTTGACGACCGACAACTCAGAAGTAGACACCTTATTGGGGACCACAACATCAACAACAACGTCGACTGCAGTAGCAGCGTCGATTGCAATAGTAGCAGTTTAGGCCTCTTCAGCAAAATAAACCAGGATTCCAGGCTATAGGGTTGTCACCTTCTACTTTGGGTACCACGACTACTGGGCTAAAGAAGGGGTGTTGGATGTGTGGGGAGCCACACTACCAACGCGACTTCCCGGTGGAGAGGACTAGAGCATCCATATCAGCCAAACCCACTACCGTGGGAGATATGGGCAAGGCCCATCAGATTCATGCAGCGGTGAATAACCTCCAGGCAAAGCATCAGTCAACTGTGCTCGAGATGACAGGTACCGTCGCTGACCAAACCCTTAGTATTTTGATATATCCCGGTGCTACCAAGAGTTTTATTTCCGATGCAAAGCTAAAAAGGATTAAGGTAAAGGTAGTCGAACAGGATAAGTTTAGCTTCCTAGAGATGGCCTTGGGAGCCAAACAAAAGGTTGGGGGAAAGGTTATGGGTTGTATCCTTAACCTGGGAGAGTTTGTCACAAGGGCCAGCATGTACGTCACAATCTTAGGATCTTATGATGTCGTAATTAGTATGGGCTGGTTGAATCGCATGAGGTGATACTCAACTGTAATATGAAACGGTTGAGCTTGGTTGATGATAAGGGACAGAGACATGTGATTGTAGGATAGAACCAGGGAGTTTCCCTAAGGTTCACCTTCTCCTTACAACTACGGAAGAGCATGCGCAAGGGGTGAAAGCTTTATGTGATCCTTGCGTTAAACAAGAAGGGATTAGTGGAAGGTTTAGAACACTTTCCAATGGTGAGAGAGTTTTCAAACATATTTCCGTAGGAGTTACCTAGGATGCCACTGGAGAGGGAATTGGAGTTTACTATAGACCTAAAACCAAGAACATAACCGATAGCTAGAATTCCTTATCGGATGTCAACCCCAAAATTACAGGAGTTGAGAATGCAACTGAAGGAGTTGCTAGACCTGGAACTGATACATTCTAGTGTGTCACCATGGGGTGCACCTGTTATTTTCATACGAAAGAAGGATGGGTCGTGGAGGCTCTGCATTGAATACCATCAATTGAACAAGGCCACGATCAAGAATCAATATCCGTTGTCGAGGATTGATGATCTGTTCAATCAAATGAAGGGTGTGATAGTGTTCTCAAAGATCGATTTGTGATCAAGGTATCACTAGTTACGGATTAAGGAATATGACATCCCTAATACCGCCTTTAAGACAAGGTTTGGACATTACGAGTTTATTTCTTTATTGTTTGGACTGAAAAACACCCCAGGGGTATTTATGAGTTTGATGAATGGGGTGTTCCGCGAGTACTTGGACAAGTTCGTCCAAGTATTCATTGATGATATTATGATTTACTCTTAGACAATGGAGGAGCATGATGAGCACTTGCTTTTGGTACTACAGTGTTTGCGATAGCACAAATTGTATGGGAAGTTATCCAAATGCTCATTTTATCAATTGAAGATCCACTACTTAGGGCACGTCATCTCCGGTGAAGGTATCGTTGTGGATCCAACAAAGGTTGAGGCCATTATGGAATGGCCTACGCCGATGAATGTCCCGGAAGTGTGTAGCTTCATGGGTTTAGTAGGATACTATTGAGGGTTCGTCAAGGGGTTTTCGAAGATAGCAATTCTGATCATGGAATTGTAGAAGAAAAACTAGAAGTTTGTTTGGACCGATAAATGGGTGGAAGCATTTCGGAGGCTCAAGGAGTTGTTGACAACAACACCATTACTAAAGGTCCTGGACATGAAATTGGACTTCTTGGTATGCACTGATGCATCCAAGGAAGGCTTAGGTGGAGTCTTGATGCAAGATGGGTAAGTAATCACTTGCATTTCGAGGAAACTGAGAAGGCATGAGGAGAACTACGCGACGCACAATTTGGAGTTGCTATCCATCGTATATGCCTTGAAGGTTTGGAGACACTACCTTGTTGGATGAAAATTTGAACTAAAGACTGACCACTGTGGACTACAACACATCTTTACGCAAAGCAACCTGAACGCACGACAATGACATTGGTCGGAATTTCTTAGCAAGTACAACTTTGATATTACTTACATAAAAGGAATAGTGAACCGAGTGGCAAACACATTGAGTCGGAGACCATGCATCTTTTTAGTGATGCCTCTTCAGACGAATCTACGTGAAAATATTCTAACCTTACAACGTGACGATGACTGGTACAAAGAGGTCGAAGGTTTTATCGAACAAAACACAATTATGGTACCACGATTTGAAGGATTTTCATTTGATAGCGATGGTTTATTGAGGTTTAAAAATTGGATCTACGTACTGCTGAACGACAAGTTGAGGATGTTGATCCTAAGCGAGGCTCATAGAGTAGTTTACATGGCTCACTCGGGAGTCATGAAGATTAGGGTGGACCTTAAACCCTTATTCTTCTGGAAGGGAATGAAGGCATACATAGTCAACTATGTGGCTAGATGTCTAGAATGTCAGTAGGTAAAGGATGCATATAGAAAATGAGCAGGATTACTACAACCACACGCTATTTCAGAATCAAAATGAGAGGTTATTTCGATGGATTTTATTGTTGGATTGCCACTGACGGCAAGGAGACATGACTCGATTTTCATAGTAGTAGACACTCTGATAAATAGTGCTCACTTTATTCCTCTGCATATGACGTATCAGGCACCTGACATAGCTAGAGTTTTCATCAGTGAGATTGTTAGGATGCATGGTGTGGCTAAGAGGATTATATCCGATTGAGGATCGGTGTTTACTGGATGATTTTGGATAAGTTTCCAAGAGGCCTTAGGAACCCAACTTAACTTTAGTACTGCATATCACCTGGAGACTGACGGGAAGACCAAACAAATGAACCAGAACTTGGAGGACATGTTGCGCATGTACGTGATGGACCAACAAAAGTGTTGAGAATAATTCTTGCCACTAGTGGAGTTTGCTTACAACAACAGATACCAGAGCGCCATTAAGATGATGCCTTTCGAGTTCTTTATGGGTGACCGTGTCAGACACCTTTGAGTTGGGATCGACTTGAGAATAGGGTCCTATTAGGACCAAAATCGATCCAATAAATGGAAGAGAAAATGCAAACAATAATACAAAGGATTAAGGAAGCGCGGGATTGACAGAAGAGTTATGCCGATGCGCACCCTGTCGACCGTAGTTACAAGGTCGATGATCGATTCTTCTTGCGGTTTAAACTGCATAAAAGTTTGATCAAGTTTGGGAAGGGAGCTAAACTCTCTCCTAGGTTCATGGAACCTTTCAAGATTGTGGAGAGAAAGGGGCCTGTTGCCTATCAACTAGCCTTGCTTGATTCTTTGAGGTGTATGCATGATGTTTTCATGTATCTGTTTTGAGACATTATATTAGTGATCATATGCATGTTATTAACATGAGTTCCTTGTAGGTATCAGACGAGGGGGTGCTCACAGCTGAGTTGATCTGCATCTTGGATCATCATGTTCGACAGCTATGACGTCAAACGATAGAGAAGGTCAAGGTCCAGTGGGACAATTATAGTCCGCACTTGACGACCTGGGAGGATGCATATGATATCTGCCAGCAGTTTCCATTTTTGTTTGATAGATAGACATATGATACTATGATACACTTTATTTCGGAATATATACTGTGAAACTTTAGGACGAAGTTTGGACCAAGAGGGGGTGTATGTAACATCCTGCTCTGGTGCATTGAGCGAACTTATTCTTTGAGGACACTTGCTCGCAAGTGATCCAGATTATTATGCTATTAAAACTTTTGATTTTGATTATGAGGCGTTATGGGATGATGACATGTTGTTTTACCACCTCAACATAGACAGGTGCTATTGACTCGGTTTTACTAAGTGTGCAAGATTTTGGACCTCGAGGATGTAGAGGCATCGATGGAACCCCTTGGACTCTGGAACGAGTCAGGGAGTATACCATTGGGGTTTGATTGTTTTACTGTGATATTAGTTCATCTGACTAGATGATATGATATGGATATGTTCTGACATGATTTGTTGATGATGCAAACTGATGATATCTTGCCGACTAGACTCACCTATGGAGTAAAGGGGTCACTCACAACTACCAGATATGTTGAGGGAGAGGTGTGGACTGCATCCCTGCCATAGCCTACTAGCACTACCGCCATGGCTTGAACTGTAGGTTAACATTTAGCTAGTTCGAGAGGACCCACGATGTCGTGAGGGAAGACTGCGACAGTCGCTCACGATATTCTAAGGGGTGCGTTATAAAGTGGGGGGATTATTCCTTAGAAGCCCTTAGTCTCCCACAAGTTCACCTAGAGGAGTATTGATTCCAGGGGTTTTTGATGTCTACCAAGTTACTCAAGAAGCGAGTGACACCCTTGGAGCACGTGGTGCATCCTGAAGGGAACATCGCGCAAGAAAAATGGAAAGAGGTGAGTGGCACCCTTGGAGCACGTAGTGTGTCCTAAAGGGCACATCACCCAAGGGAACATATGAGGCGAGTGGCACCCTTGGAGCACCTAGTGCGTTCTGAAGGGCACATCACATTTTTTTGATAAATGAATGAACCTATACAGCCTTAGGATGAACAATGTGATAAGAATTTTAAAAAACTTTTTCCCTAATAAAATGTCGCCCATAACGAAAATTAAGGTCTAGTCAATCATGCTAGTGGTAACATTTTATCCTTTTTAATAAAAGAAATTTGATATATATATATATATATATATATATATATATATATATATATATAATTTAAAATAAAAATAAATAAAGACTATGATCTTTGTTAAATCTTGTAACATGGAGGGAGTAAGAAATTTAATTTGTTCAAGAAAATAAAAATATATTGGAATAAAAAAACAAGGAATTAATTGTTTTATCTTTTTGATAATTTAAAATATACTAATTAAATAAGAAAAAGGAAAAAGGGTTAATTTCCACACTTGCCTTTTTGAGTTCTAATTAAAAAGGGGAAAGAGGGAAAACCTAAAATATTAGGAAACTAGGAAAATAAGTAAACATAAAAAGGGAAAAAGGGAACATAAGGGAAAAAGCGGAAAGTCAAACTTAGTAAAGTATCTACCATTTAAGAGCTTTATAATTTAAACTGAACTACCACTTTAACGGTGGGGAACGTTATTAAAACCCATAAGAGAATTTGGGGACACCTAGGAGTGATTCAAGGAGTAACTCTAGTTGGGTGAGGGAAATAAAGATAATTAATTAATTAAAGAAATTAATTTATGGAGGAATGAAGGGGATGAGTGACACTTCTACGGGGAGGAATTTCTAGGAATTAAATTTTAAAAACTTAACTAAACAAGATTTTTGGAAAGTAAGGAATCATGAAACTCTATATAATGAAGGGAGGAGATGAATGTTGGATCTCTTCTGTCTGTGTAACGTTACGCTGCAGAAATATCTACTTTATTGAGTTAACTTGTGGGTGTTGGGATACCTAGCTCGGTGAGGAGTGGTAGCTCGGCCTTGCGAGGCGAGCTGGGAGCTAGTCGAAATCTCTGGATAGTGAGTGTGTGGCTCCTTTGCGGCTTGGGGAGCTAAGGGGGAAGAAGAGTACCCATAGCATTGGCTGGGAGGTACCGGTGTAGTCTCGTCGGTCGGCACGTGGGAGTTGCAAGGAGCACACAGGATGTCCACTTCGAACATGCAATGGTACACTTTCCTCATTTTGTATGGTAAATTGTTTTAGAACTTATGCTTGAATCTTCATTTTTACTTGGGTGAGTGAAATGATTGTCTAGATGGTTTTCTAAAATTTTCTTAGCCTAGCTCGATGATAGATTGGCTCCCATGGCTTCATTTCCCTGCACGTCTTGACCACCTTGTTGTGTTTATTATGACCTTCATGGTTGTTTAGCCTTCATCCCTAGCTCACCAGTCCTCACCTGAACAGTCGGCCAGGAACCTAATCTATGATCGTTGCCTTAGCATTAAAATACCTATGGATCTCAACGCCCTACTTTTCTGTGCGAGGATGATGAGAGAAGGAAGAACCTGTTAGTCATCTACCCTTGATGTTTGTCCATGGCTGATTGTTGATTCCGCCATCTGGAAACGACCTCTACTTGTGGATTACCTTGTCTCCTGGTTGGTTTTCTCTATGCCTTGATTGATAGAACCCCTACAATCATTCCATGACCCTTCACATTGGATCCTTGCGTTCTCTTACTGTTGTCTGCATTGTATTGGGGTATTCTGGCAATGAAAAATGAAATGAATTCATCTTTGCATTTTACATTGGGTATTTTGGCAATGAAAAATGAAATGATTTTTGGTCTGCATTTTTATTTTGGGTATTCTGGCAATGAAAAACAAAATGAATTCATCTCTGCATTTTACATTGAGTATTCTGGCAATGAAAAATGAAATGAATTCATCTCTGCATTTTACATTGAGTATTCTGGCAATGAAAAACGAAATGATTTTTAGTCTGCATTTTTATTTTGGGTATTCTGGCAATGAGAAACGAAATGAATTCATCTTTGCATTTTACATTAGGTATTCTGGCAATGAAAAATGAAATGAATTCATCTCTGCATTTTACATTGGGTATTCTGGCAATGAAAAACAAAATGATTTCTGGTTTGCATTTTCATTTTGTATTTTGCCGATGGAAAAGAGGAATTATTCTTGTCTGCATTTCGTTTTACCTTTGGGGCAATTTTTCCCTTGATGAAGACTGTGTTTTGCTTTAAAAATTTTCTGCCATTTGATTCTTATTAATGCCCACGTTTTTGCTTTTCAATTCATCAAATTTCCTGCTGTGAAAGACCCCAATTTGGAAATTAAAAATGGATTGTGTTGGATGTTGAAATCACCCACGATTTTATCCATTTAACTCACAACTTTACTTACCAGAATGACCACATTTTTTATAATCAGAAGTTGACTATGTTGTTGTAGAAATCATCCACGATTTTGTCTATTTAAATCAAAACTTTACTTGCCGAAATGACCATGTTTTTGATAATCAGAAGTTGACTATGTTACTGTAGAAATCACCCATGATTGTATCCATTTAAATCACAACATTACTTGTTGGAGTGACCACATTTTGATAATTAGAAATTGACTTTGTTTCCGTCTTAATTGACCACGACTTGCCTTAATCATTTCTTGAGTTGTTGTTGACTAACCACGAGTTGGTCCTTTTGTAGTTTTGTTTGTCCCTTTTATCCTCCTTCACATTGAACGCATACCCAACGCTCTCTCTACCAAGCTTTAATTACCACAACAATGTTACTGGCCATGTTGATTATCATGTTAACTACAATAATAAATGTTATTTTGTTGCCTTATTAATTACTAGAATAATTGCTGCAACAATGTTAATGGTTTGCAGCCTCCTTTTTCTGTTAAAGGCCATGTTAATTGCAATATGAAATGCTATATTTTTTCCTTATTAATTGCCAGAACAATTGCTACAACAATGTTATTGGTGAATATATTCCTTCTATTGATTAAATGCCACAACGAGTTAAATAGTTAACAATTATATAAATCGCCTGGTTATTGCGCTATGAATGGTTATGTTAACAATCATACAAATTGCCCTGTTAATGTTATGTTAATTGTACGTTAACTAGAATGTTAAATGCCTTGTTATTGCTATATTACTTATTATAAAAATAGTTATGTAAACTATCTTGTTAATGCTATATTAATTGTCATGTAACTGCTATGATAATCACCTTGTTAAATTGCTACAACACTGTTAATAGTTAGTAGTTCCCTTCTGATGCAGGAGCATCGCTCAACTACCAAGCAAGCCAGCGCGTGGAGAAAGAGAGACAGCTGGACAAGCCAGCGAACTTCATATTTTGAATTTACCTTGGTATTGTTGCGCCGCCGTTTAATCAAGGGCATTCAAAGCCGAGCGCACTTGTATTATATTATAGATAGGAAGGCACTTAATACTATTAAGGCTGATAGGTAGGAATTAACTGTAGATTAGACAGTTTACCTTTTGAGAGGGAAAACAGAGTATAGACACCCTCGCTTGTATCATTGTAAGATAATCCTCATTCAGACAGGAGTAAGAGAAAGCAGAATAGAGATCTTGTGAAGAAACCTCCATGTACAGTTATTGAATTAATAGGAAGAGCCCTGATTCAATTCCATGGACGCGTTTGAGCTCTGTGTGTTGCTGATATTGTGCTTGTGTATGTTTGCTTCATTTTATGCTTATGTTTTATATGCTGCTTATGTGATTGCGTATCAGGTTAGAAACCTGAGAGAATGAGTTTCAATTGTTTCTCTGCTTAGGCCAGGAGATTCCTGCATCGAGTGCAGTTGAATACCTCCGCATAGAGTGCGTCGAAAAGGCCAAGAAGTTAAACCTTTGCTCTCATTTTGTTCAGAGTTGGGTTGAGTTATTCGAGCCATGCAGGTGAGTGCAGGTCGAATTCAAGTCTCAGTAGCAAGTCTGAGAAGGGGGAGATTGAAGCTATTGCGAGCGTGAATGTGTAAGGGTCAAAAGACTTCATCACTCTTGGCGGTATTTGAAGGCCGAGTACCGGGAAGGTATCCGGAGAATCCCTGGAAGAGGAAGAAGAACAAAGCTCAGGAGAGATAGTTCTTTTGTTTCACTGCGGGAGCTGACCCCAGTGAAGTTCGCATGGGACGAAGGTGGTGTAGCGAAGAACTCTGCAGGAGAAAGAGAATCGACGGTTGGAAATCCAAGGGA